>JPJZ01000903.1:0-125043 GCA_000750815.1 Pseudogymnoascus sp. VKM F-4516 (FW-969) | reverse complement strand
GGGGGCGGGAGGTGGGATGCGGGTATCTTGGTCTAGGAAGTGGTTATAGAGGTTGGTAGTGGTGAGGCGAGGGGTGGTGACAAGGCGGCGACGACAGCGAGAAAGAGGTGGAAGGCGACGAGCACCGCTCAATAGCCTTGTTAGCCATCAGCTCCCGACATGCACTCCAGAAACCTGACTGTTGAGGAAACGTTTATAAGCTGTGGGTATGTTATGTCTGGCTGTGGTTTTTTGGACTGCACGGATCGGCCTGGCTCCTTTAAGTTCTTCAATGCCCGTCTTCATCTAAAAGCGAGGCTTCTTCTCAACCAAGAGACATCCTCTGACTGTGTCACTGAGCTAATGTGCCCAGTTTCAACCCGGTAATAATAGCAAACACGATATTAATTTTGAATATGTGAAAAAAAAGCATTTACGACTGCGGGGATTCTGCAGTCTTTATTGCTGCTTTGGCGCGAATGTATAAAAGGGAAATATTTTCCCCTACTGCCATGTTGAAATACTACCCTATCGAGAAATTTAATATTCCGGGAAAACTGGCGGAGTCTTTGTGAAACTCGGAACTGAAGGTTTTGGTGCTACAGCTACCTTTTCGACGATAATCTGGATGCCGGGCTTCTAAGTGATGACAGGGCTCAGTAGTGGTAGTGAGAAGGTGCAGTGATAAGATCCAGGGCTGACGAGAAACAACAGTGGGGGAATAGTGTAACAGGTGATAGCACTTGCGCACATGGATTATGAGAACAGTGGGAGTGGGGGTGGGGCGGGGGGGCGAGAAACCGCAACTATATGAGCCCCGACAGCCGGCGCCGACCTTTTTGAAATTGAAATTTCTGTGCTGGTCGAGCAAAACGAGCAGGGCCATTTGTCGCGAATCCAACGTTCATCAAGCCGTTGTTGTAAATTCGGCTACCAATATATGCCGAGTTCATGCAACTGCAGTAAAGGTGGGAGTTGTTGGCCATTATGGGCAGATAAGATAAGGTCCTATCCGTGCCGAAGAATCCACTTCATCGACGAAATTATATGGGGAATCATTGAAATTTTTACAGTGATGAATATAGAGACGATGAATCTCATTGCGAGGGAATGGATCATGTAAAAAAAATATGGTTGAATCCAAACAATCCCGCAAACGTAAGTTGTATCTCCAAAATTGAAAAAATATATCAATGCCTCCTTATTACCAGAACGGGCAAAATTGTTAAGAGGCCTCCTTAGAGAGCACTCGGGAATTGAGCCCGAGGTGGGGCTCGAACCCACGACCTTGAGATGATCTATAACCATTGATAGGAAGTAAGAGTCACACGCTCTACCGATTGAGCTACCCAGGCGGGTTTGATTGAGCGACGTTGGCAGCTTCAGGTCTAGGAAACATTTACATTAAACAACCCCATCCATTATCTACCAGGCATCCGACCTATCCATCCCATCTTATCTAATTACATCGTCCAGCTAATGACACAAGTCGGGGCTGCTCAACAACACAACCGACACGCCAGATCCAGAAACAAATAGTCGGACCACCCATACTCCACAAACTACTCATACACCCCGTTTCTCTCCTGCCCATGTTGTCCTAGAAAATCCAAAAGAAAAAAATGGCAACGCAACGCCGCGGTACAGGTAGTGAGCGTAGTGTGGAAATCCACAGACCGTACTCACTAGACAACCAATCCACCGACACATACTTTTAAATTACACAACTTCCTCTTCCTCCTCCTTAGATAGATCCCTTGCAGCGTGCCGAGCAGCGCTGGGGTGTTGTCGGGATTTTTCGCTCCTGCCACTTACGTCAGCGGTGTTCATCTCAGACACTCGAGCGGAAAGTCTCACCTTAGCGAACTTGGGACATCGCGGGACCGGAACCACCACCGCGCTTCATGCCGCCGAATCCACCCTTGAGACCGGTCATCACCATGGAGCCGATGAAGCAGGCGAAGAGAAACCAGAAGAACGCGCAACTGGCTTGCAGCTCGCGGCAGTGTTTGGTGGTGGACCCGTTGTCGCGGAGAATAGGCCTGGTCTCGAGGTAGCCCTGTGAAATGTCAGATGTATTCAGTTCAAGGGTTGACCGAAGATGGCGTGAGGAATGAACATGGGAAAACTTACGCGGTTGTTACAGCTGTGTGCACCGAGCTTCTTGGCCAGAACAACACCAGCGACGAAGGTGAAGAGGGTGGCCAGGGCATCGAGGACGAGCAGGACGATGGGGAAGGCGACGGATTCGACGAAGGCGGCGGCCATACCGTAGATCCAGACGAGCCAGCAGAAGACGATGGTGAACATGGCATAGTTGACGGTCGAGTTATCAGAGGTCTTTCCGGCGAGGACGTTACCGATGAGGGCTGTGAGGAGCAGAATCCAGAGGAACTGGAGCGCGCGGAGGGCGGTCTGAACGACGCTCATGATGGCGGTTGGAGTTGATAAGCAGTGGTTTAGGGGCTTGCGGGGTCGAGACAAGGGTCTGGACGGCGGCGGACACGCTGGGATATGAAGCTGTGCTCTTTTTGGTGAAAGATCCAGGGATCAGCTCAGACGTCTTTGTGCAAGGTGCGTATTTTGTTCTGTCGGACGGGCAAAGGTTTTTGAGTTGTAGTTGGATGGAACTCGGGGAGCGGCAAGTTAAGGATTTGTGCTTTTGTGCTTGGTAGGGCCAAGGGTTGGTTTTTTCAGTCGATGATGAGAGAGGGAGTCATGATAAGGTAAGGTGGGGGGGAGTGACGATGTGAGCTGTAAGCTGGGAAGCGGCGAGGGTTCTGGCAGGATGACGCAGGGATAGAGGCCGAAAAGCAGGCAAATGGAGGGCCGGAGAAGCGTATGAGAGGTGCTGGAGAGGGTGTGTGTGGGCGGGGGGTAGTATAGTATAGTTTAGTGCCGGGATGACGGAAGGTTGTGTCAAATGGATGGAGAGATTTATGTTTGTATGATATAGACAGGTCTGGTCTTTGATGAATTTGCTGTTGGCTGTTGGAGACGGTTATATAGTTGTTCAAATCCAGCTGTGTGTAACCCTTTATCCTATTATTTACATATGCTTTTGATTTATCCATATAACGATTTGATTATTTATACCTGTAGCAGGGATGAAACAGGGTGAAGACACACAGGGTGTTTGAGGGGATGACACCCGTCGGCAGTGGTGGGAAGTTGATGGCAGTTGATTGGCTGTGGTTCGCTGAGAGCTCTCCAAGCTGCCATTTTGGCACAGCAACTGCCGCCAAACATGCTGACATAATACAGAAATTGTCGCATCACACGCCAACTCTCCCCGCCAAACAATCGAATGGAGCTACGTCATCACTCTTAAGCTGCTTTAAATCGCTGTAATGACTGCACTTTGAGCTCTGATTTGCTAAATTCTCTAAAATATGCGCTTGTCTTGGTAGCGCCTTTGCCGATCATACTTGGCGACTAAAGTGGACCCCGCGAAGGGATATCCAAGAGAGTCTCGACTTCCACCTTTGCTGTTCATCTTGAAGTTCCGAACTTCCCGACTTCCGGGCTTACCTCCGTCCAAACTTCCAAGTCAAAGCCAAACCATGGCTCCGTCATGGGCAAATCACCTGATTTGATCTTGCTTACAAACCACATGTCGGTGCGGCCTCACTTATCTCCGCTCCGAATAGCTTCTTCCTGTAATAAAGAATGATATGATAAAGGTGTACTCGTATAACTCCCACCCTTCGTAAATCGGCCCTGACTCGAATAAATGCCATTAATATCAGGGGGAACAGAGCGGAAGTGCTCCATAATGTTTAAGTCCAAGCTGAGGAAGCCGACCCAAAGGTATGCTTTTGTCTGTGTACAGTACACTCATCGGAAGGTGCAGTCCACGGTAAGCGTCATCTCAATTTTTATCAAGACTGCTCTGAATGTTGTATGCTTCACGACAGCAAGCAAGCTAGCTAGCGGAGACGAGTGTCTGCACATTTCACTGCATCTATGTACTTTTCTGGCTATCTTGTTGTCGTTCTTACCACACACAAAACATAAACTTCAATGAAGGGGGCGGCAATCACTATTACCACCCACTTTCATCACCCACTTTCATCACTCACTTTCATCACTCACTTTCATCACTCACTCTCACCACTCACTCTCATCACTCACTCTCATCATACACTTCAATCATCCACTTCCATCACCCCTCTCATTACTTCAATACATTTGCTACACCGAGGACCTCTTTAGGTCTTGCCTCTTAATCAGGCATGGCTACCCACGACGGTGATGGTGGAAATCCCGATGTCATACTCGTGGACGACTCGGATGACAACCGTCATCTCTCCACCAGCGGGCCTACTGACAGCTCAGGCATGGCTGCCCACGATGGCCAAGGTGGATATCCCAATGCCATATTTGTAGACGACTCAGACGACAACCGTCCTCTCTTCACCAGCGGGCCTACTGACAACTCAGGCGACTTCGCTCCCACATTGCCAGAACCCATCGACGTAGAAGATTTGGATGCTCTCCATGTCTCGAAAAACAGTTCATCTTTTGGTGCTTGCATCGACGACTGTAATGAGGACAGTATGTTTGAGCAGCCCGTCAGACGACGCTATCCAGCGGATAATAGCGATATTGACAAGTTCATCCGTGACTACCGCGCAAACAACCGACCTCTTGAGGAGTGCATCAGAGAATATCGCGAATTAGACTCGCGGCGTCGAGCCGAAGCTAACAACAAGATCCGCGTCGAGGAAGAGAGCAGCCCTGTCGTTGAAGAGAGCAGCTCAGATCATGAGGTGACTTGTAAGAGCTCTGATGATGAAGATATCAACTCTGAGGACGAGAATTTCTGTATCATCCGCGAGCCCTATATACGAAAAGGCTACACCAGCACTGGCAGGTATGTCGGCCCAACCCCCAACAACTTGGGGTCTCTCTGGACTCCTGAGAATTCGATTCCAAGCCAGCCACTTCCAAATGGTGCAAGCACCGTCGACTACCCCGGATACGGGATTCCTCCATCTAGTCGCCTCCTGCCCAGACCAGATAGTGAAGCGATGCTACTTTCCAGATCTCCTCCGCCTGGTCGTCTCATGTCCAGACCAGATAGTGAAGCAAGGCTGCTTTCCAGACCTCTGCCGCTTCCTAGCCCGAGTATTCGTCCAAGAGCTCCGGTTTCACACTCTATCATCAAGGTCTATCAACGTTCTCCAAAGCCTTCTCCTTTGCATGGGATCCGTTCCCAGGAGAATAGGATAGTAAAGAGCAAACCAGCTACTCGGACATGGGCCACCGAGGTAAAGGTCGCTGCTCGTGGGGGTAAATCGGCATCAAAGTTATCGTATGCTAATACCGACGATGTCTCCTTGCTGGATAGCGCAAATAGCAAGCCAGCTACTCGAAAATGGGCCACCGAGGTGAAGGCCGCTCCTTCTACCCGTAGGAGCAAATTGGTATCGAAGTCACCATATGCTGATTCCGACGATAACTTCTCGCTGGACAGCGCAAAGATCAAACCAGCTACCCGCAAATTGGCCAACGAAGCGAAGGCTGCTCCTTCTTTCCGTGGGGGTAAATCCGCATCAAAGCGACCATATGCTGATACCGACGATGAATTTTCGCTGGACAGCGCAGAGAGCAAACCAGCTACTCGAAAATGGGCCACCGAGGCGAAGGCTGCTCCTTCTATCCGTAGGAGTAAATTGGCATCAAAGTCACCATATGCTGATACCGACGATGCCTCCTTGCTGGATAACGGTAAAACTCCAACAGGCTCGTCGACGTCACGTGGAAGCCGCCGTTCATCTGGCTTCACATCAGGCGATAACATTTCTGACCTCACGTCCTCTGATACACCATGGGGACTGCCACCGGCTCCAAATGGCACCTCAGCTCCTGGATCTAGCGGCCCGCGCACTCGAGGAAGAGCTGCAGCTGATCGCGCGGCTAATCAGAATAATTCGCTCAGGAACGTCACCACCAGGAGTAGCGCCAACCGCGAGAAAAATTCGTCCAACTCGAATGATAGTCCTGTCAGTGCCAGCGGTACTCCAACCCAAACTGGTCGGCCGTCGGGGAATAGTAGGAACGGCGAAAGAATCTCAGATCCAACTGGTACAGGGACCCGCACGACTCGAACCTACCGCAGACGCAGTAACGCGCGTGATAACAGTGCCTCCGGCGGAGGATTTTCAATGGATGGCGTTGATGATCGCAACACTTCTTTCTTGCTGGATGTCGTAACTTCGCCTCCAGTCAATGGTCCAGTATCGACACATGGTCCACCGATGCAGAATGGCACAATAATGTCTAACAATGTGTCGCTTCATGGCACTCCAATGCCTCCGAATGGCCGTCCAATGCAGAATCTTCAAATGCAGACAAACAGCGGGAATATTGTCGGTGCTGACGATGAGCGCATGCCTGTTGCTGGAAACCTTTCGAATGGAGCTGTTGCCAAAGGAAATGCTCCCAGTTGATGAGCGTCTCATGAAGGATCCTGATACGGTTTAGCTTTCAATGTTTACTTTTTGAATGGTCAAATTCCACCTGTACAGCTCCCTTTGGATGTGCCCCCGGTGGTTCAGCTCAGCTCCCAATGGTCAAATTGTGGATTATCAAGTCTCCCGTGGATTCGCCCTCAGCAGCCATGCTGCCAAGATTCAAGTTAATGGCGATTTAACCACATGCTGATGCGTATGCTCCAAATGGACAAAGCTCCCAATTCAAGGGCATTGAATTCCACTACACCGGCAAGGAGAAAAGTGAAGCGGTCGCGTTAACTGGGAGATACACCATGCGGCTGCCAAGTCGTTCACAATGCTACAGCCAATTTTAGGGCCAATATGCGGGGTGTTTATCGATGGATTTCCGACAAGCTTATTGATGGAGATGCCGCTCAGAGGAGTAGGTCGTGGGACAGGTTGTTTGCCTTGATTTTGATTTGATTTTTTGTCCTCAGGATTGACGAACAGCGACAGTTACAGTTATGGGTGATTTTGATTTTGATTTTTTATCCTCGGAATTGCCGAGGAGCGATAGTTACGGTTATGGATGATTTTCTCTTTCTTTAAGGAGCGGCATTCTCATTCTGACGAGAACTGCCATATGTAATTTATCATTTTTGTTTGTTTCTGGATGTACAGACCTTCGTGTTGGGGTTAACCCACCAAGGTATCGATAATTCGCTTATCGGTTTATCAATACACGTCTATTAAAGGAAGGTCTTATATGTGTCTTGCAGATCCCCCTCGCGTCACCAGCGTGAACTAAGACATCAATCTGCCCGCAGTTCTTTGAGCTCGTGGGAGCTGCATCCTCGATGTCTATATGTAAAGAAAAGGCAAGTTATTGGGCAAATATGGCCATAGAAGACGACGTGATAATTGCTCCCGACGCGTTCTCTCGCGAGCTAGGAATGCCGCTGTATACCCCTCCCAAATTTGGTGGCTTCGGCACCGGTGAGCGCAAGAAGCGCTCTGTGTGGTCGTATCCGCGGCTTGTCTCGTCGATGTGCCTTTTTCTCGCGTTGTTATACTTTTCTTACAACGACGCGCATCTTGGCCGCCTCGTGCGGCGGAGAGAATCCAACCAGCAGGTAGCAGTTCGGGCTCCTGGAGATGGGGTTTTAAATGTCTTCCAGGTGTACGCGCCCGTTGCTGTGGACGGAGACGAATGCACGTTACTGCTTATGGAGCATTCGTTTGGGCTGAGCTATGGCAAGCCGTTTGTGGGTATGTACTGATGGCCCATGATTTGATGATCCGGGCCGCACTGACTCTGGATAGGGAACTATATACCACCATCATGCAAGTTCAACCGCGTGGTCATGAATTTTACGGTTACGTCCCGGGGGCGCCAGTTTGATAGGCTCGCGTTGATGTATCTCGGCGACACAGAGGTCTGGCGGACGTCTACTGCTGAGCCTACAGAGGCAGGTATCGAATGGACGTATATTAAGGACATGACGCCCTTCCTGTCAATGTGGAAGCAGTCCCAGAAAGTGATCTTCGATCTCGGCAACCTTATCGACGACAAATATACGGGGCCCTTCAACACGACGCTGACACTCACCTTCTCCACCGCCCCCACCACTTTACCACCAGCGGACCTGATTCTCCCTCTCTCCGCCCGTCGCTCCGCCTCCAATTCTCCAAGCGTTTTCACCCTTCCAGGGGATCGCGCTTTGACCACGCTCGTCCTCCCCCGCAACGCTCACCGCGCCACCGTCTCCCTGTCTGCCTGCGGCCAAGCAGCTGAAGAGTTTTGGTGGAGCAACGTCCCCACTTCGGCAACCTCGACATTCACCAACACCACCGGTGAGCTGCCGGGGTTTTCGCCGTGGCGCGAAGTGCAGATCCTTATTGATGGGCGGTTGGCAGGCGTGCAATGGCCTTTTCCGGTGATATTTACAGGCGGCGTGGTACCAGGGCTGTGGCGGCCGATCGTGGGAATCGAGGCGTTTGATCTGCGTGAGTACGAGGTCGATGTCTCGCCCTGGCTGGGGCTACTGAGTGATGGGGCATCGCACGACTTTGAGATCAGGGTTGTCGGGCTTACGGGGAAGGAGATTGTGAAAGAGGTGGGGAGTAGCTGGCTTGTGACTGGAAAGGTGTTTTTGTGGCTTGATGAGCCGGGAAGGGTTACTACGGGGTCGCCTATGACCATCACGAATGATGCGTTTGGGATGGGTTCGAATTTGGCAACGTCGCAGGACTCGGAGGGCGCGAATCTCACGCTCTCTGCCCAACTCTCCGTGTATCGTGAGCTCGATCTCAAGTCCATCATAACCACCGCATCAGGGGCTCGCGTTGTGTCATGGAAGCAGCAACTCAACTACACAAACCACAACGACTTCTCCGAATATGGGGTAGCGCAGTTCACGAACCAGTCCCGCACTGCTACAGACTCTCTCAACTCGGACCAGTCCAACCCGGGCCCGACCGCAAAGTACACGCTTGTGGTAGATAGCTCGTACCATACCGACCCCGCACATGAGGGTGATGTCGCCATTAATGCTACGTCCGTGTGTGAAGTTGAGTATCGCACAGGCGGCGGCAGTGTATTCGATTCCGGACTTAAGCCTGGGGTGAACGGACGCGTGAGAACGACGCAAGAGGGGAAGGCTTCGTATGTTTCGAAGGGTGGGGCGAGTTCAGGGACTGGGGAGACAAAACAGTTATTTGTTCTGGAGGCTCTGGGAAAAGGAGAGCCGGTGGAGGTTTACAGGAGGGATGTGGGTGCGGCCGGAGGAGTGGTAGTTTGGGATAGGGGAGATGGTGCGAAAGGTGTAGAAGGGGCTGCAAATGCGATAGTGGTAGGGCTAGAGCAGAGTGTGAGTGATGTGAGGGGGGCTCTTGGAAGGGGTCCGGGTAGCGTGGGGAAGTCGTTGGTAATGGGTGGAGAGTAGATGGCTATGGTTAAAGTAAAAAGGGTCTCTATGAGATTTATTCTTTAGAAATAATCCAGCTCTAGCTATTATTATAAAGACACCCTCGTTTTGAAGAGCCATTCCGCACTATCAAAAAACGGAGACGTCCCCCAGGTGTCACGCGGAAACACATCTAACTGTCTGTGATGCGATGATGAAAGCGACGACGAAGCTGAGGCCGGAGTTGCTTCGAGCCGTATCCTTCCTAGCGTTGAGGACCGAGTTGCGACCGAGTATGACCTGGCTACTTAAGATTACTGCCTTAACTTGTTTGCTCATAGTCGCGTCCCGCACCCGCCTTTCTCCTCACTGCCAGACCAGTGCTACCACCGCGGCCGCGCTGCCAAACGCAGGCCGCGCCAGCGTCCGTATATCGCTTCCCGTCCTGACACGATGGACAGACAGAGATATCCCCATCACTGTAGGTGACCATGCTTCGATCGTATCCATCTAAAATGATCCGATGAGCTTAATCTGTGTAAGAGACATAGAATAACTTAAAAACTATATCGTCGTCATGTAATAGATAGTATAAATCTATATGGTATCTAACATGAATGCTGCTTATTAAAAAACTTATAACTTGAGGATATATATTGGGGATAATATTATGTACCCATTACATCTTTACAACAACTCTTCCCTTAAACTCATGATCATGGACCCTCTTAGGTAACGCCTCTGCGTCATCCAAAGGTACAATATCAACATTACTATAGATATTGTTCTCTGATACTACCTTCATCATTTCTCGCATTCTGTCGATACTCGAGTGAAGGGAGCCCTTTACAACAATTTCGCGGAAAACTAGATTAAAGGCATCGAAAGTGAAGCCCTGCTCTGGTAGACCCAACACAACACAAGTACCACGTGGATGAAGTCGGTGCAATATCCAGTCATTAGCTCCTATGTCATCGGTACAAACAACCGCAGCGTCTAGTAGGATACCATTGGTGAAGTCAGAGATATGCTCAATAGCCTCGGACTTAGTGTAGTCAATGAGCAGGTCAGGCCTCAAATTCTCCCGAACCTCGGTCAATTTCGAACTGATATCTTTGTGGTGAACGGCAACTACGCGGTAGCCTAGAGCCTTGGCAAACTGGATGCCGAGCAGTCCAAGCCCTCCAATACCGACGATGGCCACTGTTTGACCTCTTTGTAGTTCGGCTTCGATAATGGCGTTCCATATCGTAGCACCTGCGCACATCAGAGGTGCAGCCTGGTCAAATGGCACATTTTCCGGAAGCTTCAAGAGGGCGTAATCTGGTGACATCATGTACTGGGCAAAACCGCCATCTGCTCCGGAGATGCCGGTCATGGTCTTGTTTGCGCAGTACTGCGCACTGAACTCTCCATCGTGAGTTGTGGAATACCACTTGCAGTCGGCACATGTACCGCATGGCTTCCTGAAAAGATACCCGCCGACACGGTCACCGACGTTCCATCCGCCAGAAATATTCGGACCCAAAGCGGCGATGGTACCAGTGGGTTCATGAGATCCAATGTGGGGCAGCTGCGTTTTGTACGAGCCCTGATAAACTTGATAATCTGTGTGGCAAAAGCTGGCTGCTTCTATGCGAATGAGAACCTCGCCAGAACCTGGGATCGGAACAGGGACATCATCCTGAAGGGTATAGTTCTCGTTATACTGCGCTTGGGCATTAGGTCCCGCTTCTTTGCTCATCACTGGTATTATCAGTCAATTTACCTTAGTGAGCCTCAGGGCCTTCATCTGCTTGGGAATCGGATCGCTGGCCATCTTGTGATGTAGGATATGGGTGACTGGGTTTAATTCTGCTTGTTGTAATAGTGCTACTAACGGTTTGCTCGTGATGTTATTTTGCTTTTGACGCTATATCGTAGCTGCGATTTCACGTTATATATATACATGTTAGAAGATCTTCGAGGTTATTCTAATCTTCATTATAAACTATATGAGGTAACCTACGGGTTTCTACCTCCGTTGGAAGTGTTGCTATTGGGCGGAGAAATTACTCAACTGTAATGGTACTAAAATTATTACTATTGGACAGAGAATGCAGTCGCACCTTACAGCGCTGGATGTATTCCCATTGGACACAGCCAATTTACAATACCTTTCTCTGTATGATTGATGCCAACCAAAGCTCTAACGTAATGCAAGCTTTAGTTCATACTATATCCGAGTCACACTATGTTAATAAATAAAAGTCTAGAGAATTCCTGATTTCAAGAGTTCTCTTCGAAACTTGGGAAAACCTCATTCTACAAAGCATCTCTAATTCTTACTTTCACCACACCTACACTATATACCCAATATACATACCTTAAAAATTCGCCCATACCAAACTCGCCTCACCATGTCTTTTAAAGTCGCTGTCATGTACCCTAATAAGCTAGACACTGTCTTCAACATGGAGCACTATCTCTCCAACCACATGCCCTTAGCAGAAAAAATATGGGGACCCTTGGGTCTGCTCAAATGGGAGCTAGTTGAGGTCGTTGCTGGGGTCGATGGGAAGCAGTCGACGTTTAGCGTGGTTAACATCCTGACTTGGAATGACGGTGCAAGCTACTCTGCAGCTCTCAAGGCAGATGACGCGGCGAGAATTTTCGAAGATTTGCCACTTGTCTGTAATCACGAACCCATCTTTGTGGCTGGGAATGTGGTTGCGAGGGGATAGTCTGAGATAATGGTATTGTGTTTTGCGGTGCTTGACATGTACAGTGGGGATAGGAGTGGGACAAATAGAGCTAGGACTGACATATTTTATGGTGTTCTCGCTCTGTGCGCCGGAGAGAGGTACGTGAGTGGCTACCACGCGAAGGATCATATTTTCCTAATCAGGAACTAGCTACTCTCAGAGATTATTACTCACATATAGTAGTCATAGTAGCTAGATCTATAAAATACACTTTTACAGATCACTGTTCTTGAGCCTTCTGCGTGACGACTAAGATTATTATGTTTCTACTCTTACGGTTTTCACCGCTACCAACGCCGAAGCTTCACAGATTTGTTGGGCTAAACTTAAGTATTGTTTGGTCAAGGAATTCTCACTTTGTGCCCGAGACATAGGGGCAGGGGGCCAACACGGGATAGTAGTTCCGAACTTGTCAACGTAACGGACTCTAGGGACTCCAGTGTTCAACATCAACAACCAAACCAAACGCAAGAACACTTCGTAGACCCTGTAACTTAGTCAGGAGCTAGCGTTTATAGCTCTGCCGCTGTTTTGCCGTTATGGATCAATGTGAACAGTCTCCTAACTGCCCAGATTCGATGTGTCTACGAATTCAACAATTGGCTCAGTTCGCTTGCTTTTAGGAATACCTAAATAGCGTACATGCATTGATTAGCATTGATTAGGTACTGTATGCTCTCCAGTGGCTAACGGACGGAGCGCTAGGCCAATCGGAACGCCTCCTGGGATTACGATTGGTTACGTTAGACCTGATCTGATAGTGGTGCTCGCCTACCTACCAATAACGAGTTTTCCTCCCCTTTACTAAACTCAGGTGAGAAGGCTGATGTTGCGGCGACATCCCTCCGCGAAAAGTGTCATCTTATCGGCAGGAACGAAGTAGTGATTGCAGATCACGGTGAACTTCCACTTGCTTCTACTGAAAAATTTGGAAAAAGTCATAGTGCAGTCACCAAACACTCAGTTTTTTGTACAAACAGAGTTGAAATACCATGTTATATTAGCAATCTGTAATCGGTTTCTTCTCGTTACGCTTCACTACGAGTCGAATTACATCAGTTATAAAGCCACTCTCCGTCCTCTAACAATTCATTCTCTAATTCTTTTGCCATCAAACGACGTTTTCAAATTTATCTCCGAACCAACAACGCATCTTCTACTTATTTCGAATATCGGAACTGCCAAAATGGGGTCTATTACCGTCACCCCCGTTAGCACGGAGCATCCTACTACCAAGGCCATCCATGGCACAATCATTCCTGCTGAGAGCAGACTGTTCAAGCCAATAAAAGTGGGAAATATGGCACTCCAACACCGCATTGTCTTGCCCCCTTTGACCCGGAACCGCAACGATGATGACCACGTACCACTCCCTCTAATGGTTAAATACTATTCCGACCGTGCTTCAACGCCAGGCACTTTGGTCATATCAGAAGCAACCTCTGTCTCCCACCTCGAAGAAGGACAGGACAACATCCCAGGCTTCGTCAGCGAAAGCCAGGTTGCGGCCTGGACGAAAATCATCGACGCCGTGCACGCAAGGGGCTCCTTCTATTTCCAGCAGATTTGGGGAATGGGCCGGGCCTCATTCCCAGAGTTTCTAGCTAAGAAGGGCCTGAAGTACAGGTCTAGCAGCGCCGTAGCCATGGAAGGTGTTGATGCCATCCCGGAGGAGATGACTGAGGAGGAAATCTTAGATATAATCCAGAGCTTTGTGGATACTGCCAGGAGAGTCATTTCTGCAGGGGGGGACGGCGTGGAGATCCACGCCGCGCACGGCTACCTGATTGATCAATTCGTCTCCGACGCCGTTAACAAGCGCACCGATAAATGGGGAGGGTCGATCGAGAACCGGTCGCGGTTGCTACTGGAGGTCGTCAAGGCTGTGGTCAATGAGATTGGTGCCGAGCGAGTCGCACTTCGATTGTCTCCCTATGCCGCTTTTCAGGGTGCCGAGAAAACGGACATTGAAGGGCAATATCTATACATCATCACGGAGCTAAAGAAGATGAATGATCCTCTCGCGTATCTGTCTCTTGTGGAGTCAACTGGGGACCCAGGTGCTATCGCCTTCAATGGCAAGGCAGTTAACCAGGGAAAGACCCTAGACTTTATCCTGGAGGCCTGGGACAACCGCTCACCGGTTATCGTTGCAGGAGGATATCGCCCTAACACGGCGGCATGGGCCCTGGAGGACCATTACAATAAGTGGGACACATTGGTCGCTTTTGGCCGCCACTTTCTCGCCAATCCCGATATGGTTTTCAGAGTTCGACATGGGCTTGAGCTTAACAAATATAACAGACCGACCTTCTATCTGGCAAAGAATGAGGTCGGTTACAACGACTACCCATTTAGCGAAGAGTATGTGGCCGCACATGTTAATGCGTAGTCTGTGGAGGAGCATTTTTCTCTGTGGGTAGCACACGGAGAAGCGGGCCGTTGAATTGAATGATATACTGTAGCTAGTGGCATTTAATTTTCTGCAATACTTATACTAGTTTTACTAGTGTTTTGGCGTCGGAATGACCAATCCAGATAGCTTCGACCCGTGATGAAGGCTTTGATTTCTACTCCTTTTTTGTTGGCGTGCCTACACTCGGTGACTTACCAATTCTAGGTAACGTAGCCCAACCCAGCATTCCCAATTTCCTGCCAGGTGATATCAAGATCACCCCACAAGTCTACAGAGATCGCAATATCGAATATGCCTTGACTTGCCATATCAACCGCTTGCTGACTTGGACTTGTAATGTTGCCGAATGTAGAGTAAGAGTCCCTTTCCGCTATCTTCGCCAAGTCACAGCCGTTTAGCGGTTGTTCAAGTGCTTGTATTACGTCGGTAATACTTGCGGTAGTTAAATATATTTGACGCTGCTCGCTAAGGAAGTCAATCTTTATGACGAGATCGCGTACTATGCTGGCTGCACTGGTCCCGCAAGGAAAACTGTTGCCGAAGATGTCGAAGACCTCAGTGCAGACACGCAGACCGTTTCGAGCGGCTTCCGTTAAAAGTCCGTTCGGATATGCCAGCAAGAAACCTATCAGAGTCATAGCGGCGTTCCACTGAAACTGAAAAGCATCGAGCCAGCCATTTAATATGGACGTCGAGGATAGCACCTGGTGGATAATGTGTGCCAGTGCTATAGCGTGACTGGCGCTCTTATTGGCATTTTCCATTCCGAATGGTGGTATTTCTGCGGCAAGGGTAAAGGAGATGAATGGACGATAGATGTTTATGCAGAGGTTATGGTACATCAGTTCTAGCACAACCCGTTGACGCTGCAGCCATTCAGGTGTGAATTCTTCGATTTCCAGCAAGGAGTAGTTGGCGGAGAAGGGCGTATCGCCATTCTGGCGCTTCATCTTTAGCACACTAGGCACGTCGTTAGCCCATTCATGCAAAGAGTTTGCGTGAGGACGGAAATGCACGGCGTAGGACTCTAGGGTCTTAGGATCGTCCCAAATAGTCTGGCCTTCGCCAACAGTGAGCTCCTTTCCGTAGAAAGCGACGTGTGCTTGCTTTGCTGCTATAAACAACTTGACGCCCTGAAGATTGAAACTTAGCCAGGTGACATTGTCGCCGAGGGGAGCGAAGCTAGATCCGGAAACCATCGCGACTGCGAGGCTGTCTCCCGGTAGACTGGGCATATCAGGAGCGTTATGCAGCAGAAACGGACGTCCCAGTTTCATCCCAATTTTGCTGTCCATCGAGTAGACAGCCCACCACAGGCGCTTCCGCAATTCTCGTTCGCGCAGTGCCAAGGTAGGCGGGGGTTCTAAGTGAATACCTAGCATATAGGCACTTCGTACTGCAAGAGCACAGGCGCTATCTGCCATATTTTGAAAAGACCCGTAGCTAAGAAACATGGCACAGAGTAAGTGGCACTGAAGCGTGCAAATAGTAGGACTTTCTAACTCATTAGAAAGTAGCATTTGGCAGCGTCGGTAGTAGCATCTGCCAGAAATTGTGGCATCTATGTTGTCTGTGATGGCTCCTTGCTTTGTTACCGGCAATGACGAAACGCCATACTGCATACATATCGCGAGAACCATGTCAACCAGTGCTGACGGTTGCCGCTCGGTGCTGTTTGCTGCCCACAGGGATTGATAGTGTTCTTTAAATTCTACCTCGTCCAAAATAGGAAATAAAGCGGTATGATAGGATTGCCAGTAGAGGCCAAGAAAGTATTCCTCTTGTGTGGGGTTAAGGAGGTCTCTTGTCGAGATCATGTCCTCCCGCGGCTGAAGAAGCTGACTGCTTAGAGGAATGGAAATAGGGGCCATTGGCTTAAAGAGGAGCTTCGTAGCCAACTCAGGATTAAAGTCGTCCACTGAAAGCGTCTCTTGAAGGGCGGAGCTGAGGAAGCTAGTAGTCCTCCAAATGAAGTAATGCAGCGAAGATGGACCGTACCATGTCTCCTGTACAGAGCTTGCAGTGCGAATATGAGTACCTGCCCAGAACTGCGCTCTCGCAGCGCGAGAGTCATCGTCGAAGTGAATGTTTTTGGTATGAGGCATCCTTGGTTCGGAAACACTTGGGGGAGTGTTCGTGACCTTCTGCTCCTTTGGTTCAAGAAGCAGCTGGTTCTCTAGCTCTTGCACCCGACTCCTGAGACGAGTTATCTCTCGCTGTGCTTGAGGAAGCGATTGTACCCTTGCCGCATTGTTGATGCTGCATTCAAATTCACCACTTTTGCAGTTGGCACAAGGGCGACTGTTGTTGCACTTAATGCGCTGCGCTCGGCACCGGTTGCAGGCGACGGTTACGTGTCTTCGCCTCTGCCGTACCCGCGTTACAGTTGACTGAGCAGACATGATATGTTACTGTACCACCGCCGTCAGTAACGGTGGGTGAACATAGAGGCGAATATAAGTCATAGTCGCACTCCACTAAGGTTTCGTAAGTACTAGTCCCTTATATATGTGCCGTTTGTGCCGCGGATGAGTTCATTCGCGAATGGACGGGCCTATTCACGAATTGTACGGAGTTGGATGATGTAATCACAGGCCTTTTAACTCTGGAGAGTCTCCGTATTCGACCTACTGCTTCCTTTATCGGTTAGGCTCCTTCCTTTTAACGAGTATATCTTGCTCTATATCACTGAGCATATTGAACTGCACCTTCATTGAAGAAACACTTGTTCTCACACTTGCGCAGCGCTCGCCGGGATTAAGCTCCACCACCCCACATCGTGGATCCAAAGATTTAGTTATCGCGGCCGACGCGGCCGCACTTCCCGCAAGACCGCGGCCGCACTTCCCGCAAGACCGCGGCCGCACTTCCCGCAAGACCGCGCCCGCTGCGCGGCCGCGTATAGGCACTTCCCAGTCACCGACAAGGGCAATCGTAAAGCATGAGAATTATAGGATTTATTCAGCACACGACGTTAGGTAGGGGAGTGGAGACAGATCGAGATGTGACAAGAGAGGTATAAGTAAGATATTTTACCTCCTTAATTTCTGTATTCCGTTTCTTATTCCATCGACATTCAGAGAACATAGCACTTTACCACAGAAACCACCCACATAACCCTTGAAGACGCAGGCAATGGCATCCTCAACCCCTCTAGCTGGCAAGACCGCCATCATCACCGGCGGCACCAAAGGCATCGGCGCTGCTATCGCAACCCACCTTATTTCCCTCGGCGCCAACGTAGTCCTAAACTACTCCTCCGACGCCACCACCGCAGACTCGCTGATCTCCACTCTCAGCTCCTCCGTCCCCACCTCAACACCTCCCCGCGCCCTTGCTCTGCGCGGTGACGCCGGCTCCCTCTCCGACATTGACGCACTCGTCTCGCGCACCGTCGCGACCTACGGGAAAATCGACATCGTCGTCGCCAACGCAGGCGTGCTCCCTATGGCCGACCTCGCGCACCTGACTGAGGAAGTCTACGATGCGACTATGCAGCTCAATACCAAGGGGCCTCTTTTTCTCGTGAAGGCCGCTGCACCGCATATGAGCGCCGGAGGACGCGTAGTGCTTGTCTCGTCGACGCTCGCGCACGCGTCAACGGTGGACCCGGCGTACCTGCCGTACTTGGCGTCGAAGGGGGCGGTGGAGCAGATGGTGCGGGTGCTGTCGAAGGATCTAGCAAAGGGTGGAGTTATGGTTAATGGGATAGCACCAGGGCCGACAGGGACAGAGCTATTTCTTAAGGGAAAGAGTGAGGCGATCTTAGAGCGGATTAGAGGCTTGAATCCGGCGGGGAGGATTGGGGAACCAGAGGAGGTAGCGAGAGTTGTGGGGTTTTTGAGCGGGGAGGGCGCAGCGTGGGTTAGTGGGCAGATGTTAAAGGTTAATGGTGGGATGGCGTGAGCCAGGGGTGGACTCTGATAAATCTAATAAGAGGCTGATTGGGGTATTCCTGGTGGGTTTCTTCCACTTTATTAGAGGGTATCACCATAAAATAAACTCGCTTTAGAATCCCAGAGCCTAGTTTCGTTAGCTCTTAAACTATAAGCTTAAACATTCCAAGAAAAGGACCACCGTGGGATCACCAATAGGATAGTAAAATATAGTTTAACCATCCATACAATAAATTGAATATCCACAATGATATTCATTTTCAGATACAGTTTTGTAGCATATATTTCAAAACTCTGCTCGGTGTTGAAAATATGTGCTATTGCAAAAATATATACAGGAATCATCAAGCAGCATATTTACATTGTCCCCCAATTTCCTTCGCCTCTCATCCTAAACACACTGGCTGTACCAGTCGTTGCTGTAGGTACATTTGCCAGCAGCGCACGTAGTCGGCCCAGTGTATCCATTCCCACCACATTGTCCATACAACGGCACCGACCCCGCTGGTTGCGTGTTCGTAGGTGGCGTTGTCACGGAAGTAGGTGGCGCTGTCGTAGAAGTAGGTGGCGCTGTCGTAGAAGTAGATGGCTTCGTGGTAGAAGTACCCGGGGTGCTGCCACCGCCGCCATACTTGGCGTTAATGTCCGCAATGTGGTTGATGACCAGTGCGGTCCACTCGTCACTGGGGTTGTAAATGGTGTTTGTGTCATCGTGGGTCTTGCCGGTGGAGAGGGTATCGCCGAGCTGCCAGAAGGCATCGGCGGCCACACCAACGGAGTTCAGTGCCGCCTTTTGCCATGGGGACTCAACAGCGATGTGGTTGCTTGGGTAGCCGTACTCCTCAAATAGACAGGGCTTCTTGGCAGCAGCACACGCAGCAGCGTGGTTAGTGACCCATGAAGATCCCCAGTCGGTGGAGACACCCCAGCTATCAGGGTACAGATGGAACGTTCCGAAGTCCAAGTCCTTAATCTGCAAGTTCTTGGCGAAGTCAATACCCTCACCTACTGTGTATGGGTAGCTTGAATCTCCACCGCCATTCATGAAACCTTCGTCGCCAAGTGTGACCATGTGCGTGCTATCCAGGCTCTTGATATACGCGCTGATGGTCGTAGCCCAGTCGTAAATAACGCTGGTGGCACAGCCCTTGCAGCGTGGCTCATTCGCCAGCTCCCAAGCAAAAACCGCAGTCGAAGTCTTGTAACGGCTGACTACCGCCGCGATATACGTTTTGTACTGTGCCTGCACATTAGCGTTCGTGTACCAGTCTGCAGGCTGCGTGATGCCGAAGAAGGTGTTATACGCCGCCATTCCGCCGTAGTCGGTCCAGTTATTGACGAAGTTGATTATTAACTTGATTCCGTTCGTCTCGGCGCTCTTAACCACGTAATCCAGGCGCTGGAGGCCGTTCGCGCCGGTGTTGATAACGGGCTCCGATCCAGCAAAGGACTGGAAGTACACCTCATTCGTGTTGGATGTAACATCATTGAAGCCCCAGACGCGGAGAATTTTGATACCTGAAGTTTTCAGGTGACCCATGACGAGATCTATATCGGCATTGTTGGTGAGGAAGCCAATCCAGTATGAGTTTGTGCCGGCATAGTATTTGGTTTCGCCGTCGATGTTGAAAAGCAAGCCATCAACCTTGGAATTGGACGCAGCCCGGGATACCAAAGCATTGGACGTAGAGGCAACTCCGTGATCAGATGGCAGTGCCACTGACAGGCCAGCGAAGATCGCCGCAGCGGTTGCTGCTGAGAGCTTCATGGCAAGGATTTACCTGAGAGTACTCGTTGAAGAGAATGATGTGAAGAGGAGCCCAAGGCAGCTTTGCGACTGGAGAGGGAAAGCGACAGTTATGAGATTTATGAAAAATACCTACAATACCATCACTATATAACGCCAGAGGACATAATCGGCAATTAGCATTCTCTACCTAGTGTCTGCCGGCCGCCGGAGGGCCAGTGTCCGTGATTAAAATGAGGAATAAGTTTTCTTGAAGGTTGGCGTCGTGGGATAGAGTGAAATATATGAAGGTGGTCCAGGCGAGCCGACTTATGATCGCCCACGAGCCAGTCAGACGTGGCGCTGTATATTAAAGTTTTCCTATCCTGGCTAGCGGCGGTCAAATATGATACCTCCAGTGACATCGCTTCAATCCGATAGTTGAAGCCCCTCTAAGCGGCCGTTGCCGCCAATATCAAGGAATAATGAGCCAGAAGAGCTTAAGGCGCATGAGGACATCATGGCGCCGCATTAAATTTGCGGGGTAACTCCGCATGGCTTCAAGGGTAGCGCTAGGCAGAGAACATTCCGTCGCCAGGAACAGACGCCTTTCGGCAATGATCTCCGGGCTCTTGCACCACAAATAGTAATCAGTGCCGGATTGGAAGTATGCGTATCATGGACGAGAAAATTGGATGAATAGAGACGGCCCGCGTTCCTGAACAGAACGATCCCATCCGATGTACAGAGCACAGATGCCAGTCCAGTTTTTGTCGATCTATTTACGCGGATTGTCGGCCTCTTAGCCAAAAGGTAGTTTGCAGAGAAAAGATAGCTTCTTCATTTATAGTAGCGGCTGAGGTTAAGCAAATTTCTATTCCTAGTTATCCTCCCTAATTGTCCTCTATCCTCTACCCTATTTCTCCGCCTACGCCTCACAACATTATGAGCCATAATTAGCAACCACGACAATTTAAGCCACAGTTTGTATGCCATTTAATAGATAAGACATGAGCTGATCATCAGATTCAACCAGCATGATTATTTATAATCAGAAGATTACCACAGCGCACATTAACATAGAAGGGTACTTCGAATTCTAGGCACAGCAGGAGGAGCGAGATCAGCATCAGATACCCATCCTGTCCCACACCCAGCAGGAGAGACGGGCGAAAGGTGGATTTGAAAGACAGTTGGAGGATTTAACTAGGCGATGCCCATTTTGCGTTGTCCGGTAGTTGCCCCGTCGACCATATCGTATCCATGATTGCATTGCCGATAGGAGCGAAGGGGTCCGAGAGGAGCGGTTGGCCATGAAAAAATCAATGAGAGAGAGCCATTTGTTTGGCTCATATTCGTGACCACAAAATCGAGTAGCCAGTTTACCTAGATTTACGAACTCTACAGACGACAGGAAATAGGACAAGATGAACGATACAGAGCTGAGAAGCAACATAAAGTGAACAGGGCAGTGTGTGGCTTCCCCAACATATCCACGGACATATAGCTTGGCCCGTGTGTAAAGATATACACAATTTCAGATCTGTAAGCAGCATACCAGCTTGTAATAATGATTACCTTGAATTTGCTCCATTATGATACTTGCCTTCCCGCTTCTCTACATATGCTACCAGAGCCTTAATCGTATAAACCTTGAAGCCCTATTCTTTGCTAAAGGCCAAGCAGCCCTCAGTTCTCATCATGCCTGCTGCTCTCCTCAGCGCTTGGCCTTCCACCTTGTCCCCAGTCTCCATCAGCTCGCTACATACTCTTAGCGGTTGCATGCCCGCTAACAAGCAGAACTCGACTGTCGCCTTAGTATGTCTAGGGCGCTCTCTTTCACCCCACCTTTCCTGGCCTCTAGCGGGAAGATGTGGCCCGGCCACCGGAAATCCTCCTTCTTCACATTCTTCCTACCAAGCGCGGCATGTCAGCGCACGTTCCTGCGCACTGATGCCTGTCGTTGTATTTGGGTGGTTTGCATCGATTGATAGCGTATACGCCGTCCCTTTAGGGTCCTCGCTGTTAACCACCATCTGTGGGAGTTCGAGGGTTATGCATGGCACGGGCACGGCGGGGCCACAAATGAGGCCGGATGTATGCCTAATCATAAACGCCATCTGTTCCGCTGCGATGTCCTGGGCAGCAATAATAAGAACCCCCTCATTTTCACGGTCGGAATCGTCCAGCACGACTTTTGATATGCAAAATATCTCATCAAGGCTGCGGGGTTGTCTCGGGCGAGAGGTGTGGATCTCGCGCGAGATGAAATCGTTGGACCCAATATTTTCGTTCCTTAGGTCCAACGATCATCGCTTACATACTATGCGACTTGTGCCGTGCGGCGAGACGTCCCGGTGATGGCGTGTTAGGAAGATTAGGCTTCGAGAATATCGAATATGGGAATATCAGTCTACAAGATGAGGTAAGCCGAGCCAAGCTGTCCAAAATTCTCCCCGCTTGTCCAATATCTATCTATATATCCATCCTGCAGAATCGTCATTAATTTCCTATTCCAAATTAAGAGAAATCTGAAATTTTTATAGACTATGTTTCAAAGGAGCGAAAATAATATCCATTCGGATGTTTTCTTCGAGGTTCAGGCCCCTGGATGCTGCACGGTCGCCACGCCCTTAGATGCCCCGACTATTTTTACAGGACGCCCACTGAGAGGAACTCTGCTTATCTCTCATGAGGGGATGCAAGATCATGCCTTCGATGTTGTGCAGCTTACCCTGGAAGGTATTGGGTGTGAAATTGCCTGCTTTGACTCTACAAGGCTAATAATAGATCTTCAGGGGATGTGCAGGCTGTTGTTAGGCATGCAAGCAGACCTTACTGCGAAATCATAAAACCTGTGAGTAGCATTCATCCTTCCTTCTGCCGATTAACTAAGGCAAAGTACTAACTAACGGGTTGAAAGCTCATTCTAATGTCATGTGTTAAAGTGGCAAATGAATTCCAACCGGTCGATGTTGGAAATCCTCATACTTTGAAATATCAAACTGAGTTTTTCTTCAATATTCCTGACTTTACAACATTGCCATCATTATATGGAAAGAGCATAGCACAGAGGTTACCACCTTCGATCCGCGTCGTCAAGTCTGATTTTATATCTGCTGCCACCACAGAAACTCACAATGGCAGCTCACACGCTAGCACCTGCGATATTACATACAAAATCGTGGCTCGCGTTTTCTTAGATGGACGATTAAAATGCAATACAACTCGAGAAATAATATTAATGCCGGTCGAAGATATACCGCCCCCGCTAGAGCCTGAAGATTTTGGGAAGGAATATCGACTTGTTGCCGCAACGTCCTTAAGACTGTCCTGGAGGTCAAGAAAAAGCGTGACGGTGGTCATATCATCTGTGGAGCCCCAGCCTCTCATATTTCCCAGCTGCAAAGAAGGGTGCGAGAGCACTGAGGTGCTGCTCCACCTCAAAACTAGGGGGTTGTTGGATGGAAGCAATGAGAGAGCTTTCGTAGAGGCTCAACTGACTGACTGCGAGGTTCGGATAAATCTGGAAGCAGTCACGTTTTTTTCAGGGCACGAGCAAAAAGCGGCTATTTCGATAGTAGAGGCGCTGAAATCTCCAGCCGTTGTGTTAAAGAAGACAAGATACACACCAAATAGGACAAAGTTGCGCCTCGGAAAATGGAGTAAGGGACAGGAGATTGCGTGTAAGTCTGCTGTCACTCAAAGCAATTTGTTCAAGGGACCGTGTGGCTCAGAACTTTATCTCTATCTAACTTGATGCAGCTGGGCTTTTCGAATGGGAAACAACGGCCTCAGTGACTGCTATCCTCCCGTGGAGCTTCTCTCGCCTCCCTTCATTCTTCACTACCTTAGTAGCAAGAAGATATGCGTTAAATGTACAGATCACGTTTAGGCATATGCCTGGCATAATCGCCTTCTATAAGCCAATAAAACTCCGGATTCCGCTGCAGATAGTGCATCATGCGGTTGACACGCTCCCAGGGCGTTCTCTGGAAGAAGATGATCTGGAAGCTCCAGCATATGTACCATAAGGAGAATTGTATTTTTTTTAAAAAATATCACAGAAGACCGCAGACAAGGAGGAGCCACTTAAGGTAAACCTATTCGAAGTACGAGGGACGGCTAAATATAGTAACCAAGCCGGACCCATACACCAACCCGAAAAGAAAGGATGGCAGAGGCGAGAGGGAAGTACACCTCCGCCTTAAGCAGTCTGCCACAATGATGTCAGAAGGAGTTGTGCAGATTGGTCAGTGTTGCCTACTGTCTCAATTCGCAAGACATGTGTGGAAAATGCTGACCTTCGACTAAGCGTATCGTCGGCGTCACTGTGAAGACTTCAACTTACGCAGAATCAATCTCCATCCCCCATTCCGCATCTACTAGACGAGCAGGACTGCTCGAAGAGCTACTAACTGTTGGATCACCATGTGTCGTCGCATTAAAGGTAATCTCGATACCTAAGAAAATGTACTGGGCACGTGCAAATGACCTGCGCTGTCTGAATTAGACGGGGTGGCTACAATTTGACTAAGTCTGGGTTTAGCAGAGGCCTTGATTAATGCGAAAGAAAATACGAATAATATAAATTTTCATGAATATTGAGAATACAAATAGCGTCATCATAGGTACAGGCCCATGAGGCAAAAATGCAATGTATTAAAGAGAGCTAGAGTAACGAAGACGTTCAGTAAAGGCCGAGCTCTTATGATCAAGCCATAAGGGTATGGCTCCCTAACTACGCCCCTCATCAGCTTCAACGGTAAAGGTCTCTGTGGTCACGCTTGATAGCATCGGCACCCTTCTCAGCCAACATGTAAACTGAGTTCTGAATGCGACAGTCGGGAATAACAGGGATGACAGAAGCGTCAATAACACGGAGGTTCTTGATTCCGTGAACCTTGAGATTGGGATCCACCACACCCTGTTGAATGTTCTTGGACAGGCGGGCAGTACCACAAGGGTGGAAGGAGGTCTGAGAGCGATCCAACACAGTTCTCTTCATCGCTTCGTCATCATCCAGGGGCATGTCCCAAGGATATTCGTCCTCAACAATATCCTTGAACCCTTCGCCATTTTTGAGGACATCGTAGGAGAATCTGATGCCTTCTCGAATAGCAATAATGTCAAGGTCATTATTGAAGTAATTCAAGTTGATATTCGCTTGCTGTAGGGGATCGGCACTGTTTAGTGTAACCTCACCGCCCTCAGAGACTGGGCGAACGAGATCCACCATAACAGTCATGTAACTGCCCTTCTTAGGGTGTGGGAAGTGCCACTGGAAGGCACTACCAAACAGAGGGAGGAAATCAATCTCGAAATGAGGCTGGCCATACGGACAGAAGGGATCGAGGCCGCCATTGGCAGCCTTTGCCTTGCGGTACTCGGGGGACTTTTCCAAGTACTTGTCGATACGGGGGAAACCGATCAACTCGAGAAAGGGTGACCCCATAGCGCCGGTGTGACCGTGGGAGTAAGCTGCTAAAGTCTTGTTCTGCAGAGGACCCTTTCGCAAGACGTGATTATCCATCGAGAAACTGTCTTTAAGACGGAGTACAAAGGGAACACCGGGGTGGTCCAAGAGGTGCTGGCCGACGTGGCGCGAGTCGACAATCACAGGGATATTATGCTTAGCCAACTCAGGCGCTGGTCCAATACCACTAAGCATCAGAAGCTTAGGGCTTTCAAAAACACCCTGGGAGACAATGACTTCCCGGGTAGCATAGAAACTAAGCTCCTGCCCAGAGCTTGTGATGACAGTAACACCCTTGGCAGTGCGATCAGCATCGTCGATAATCAGTTTTTTCGAATAAACTTCAGGAAGAATGGTGATATTTGGCTTGTTCGAGACGGCGAGGAAGCTACCTGAGCGGCGACCCTGATAGATGGTGTTGACGCTGTGGGTTAGACCGATCATCTCGCCATCGAAGATATTCTCAGTGACAGGTTGGCCGGTTGACTTCCAAGCTTTAGTGATGAGGTCACGGAAACCCTTCATCTCAGGGATAAGGTCGGCATGGGCAATCGGAATTGGACCACCAGCACCGATCTTCCTCAGCTCTGGTGGGAATAAGCCGGCGTCATCGTGGTAAGTCGCACTCTTCCGAAGGTAAGGAACAAGAGGATCCCAGGTCCACTCCTTTCCTCCATATTCTTCCCACATATCGAAGGTACCCTTAGAACCAGGCACCCAGGAGAAATAGTTTAGGGACGAGCTCCCACCAAGAGCCTTTCCACGGGTGTTGGGCTTTTCAATACGCTCGTAGTCGTCACGCTTGACCATGGTCGTCTTGTAAGCCCAGTCGTACTGGCTGCCACGGATATCCATTGCGAGAGCAGGAGTTCGAATCTCCTCGTTAACCTCGGAGCTGCCAATACCGGCTTCAACGACCAGAATCGTGGCATTGGAGTTTTCCGCAAGGCGGCTGGCAACGATATTGCCTGCTGTACCACCACCAACGACAATAAAGTCAAACCGGGAACCGTCCTGAACAGACATAATGAAGTTTATATAGGTTGGATAAGATAGTTAAAGTAGAACTTATGTAGCTGTTGTTTGTATTAGCGCTCCTGTTTAATATATGCTTTGTTTTCTAAGGAGGGGAATGCCTGTTATATGGGAGGTTCTTAGTCCCTCCGTTGGTGCTCAGCCGAAACTGGCATTATTTGGCCCAGGCATTTCTGTAGATCAATGGCGGATGCCATGATTTGTTTCTCGCGCGAGAGGTCCAACAATGAGTTGTGTCGCGCGATACAGTCAGGCGCAAGTAGTTCTCCACATTCAGCCTTGTCAGCGTGCGGGGTATCTATGCTGCTTGGACAACCTCACTCGCGCGAGTCCTGTAGTTGAGCAAGTTTGTCCCACATCTGGGTTCAAGAATCGATCGAGTTTTAACTCTACTGGCCTAGGGCGCGATACTGGTTATGGATAGGATATGTTCTCATGCTGTTGTCCCTGTAAACTCTAGAATAATCGTCATAGGTGGAGCTTATTCAATGAGGTTATTTGGTTTCATTCGGGGACTTGGCAGCCCTGATACTCCTAGGACAGGAGAAAGGCAGCCTTAAGCGCATGTCGGTCTTTCTAATGCCAACAAGCCCTTTGAGAACGGACTGTTGGCACTTGTTTTTATCTTCTCTGGTAAGTGCTGTTTATGGGTTCTCGTATAAGCCACCGCACTAGAGTATCTCATCCATTATGAGAGAATTACCACAGATTAGAGAAGCTACATTTAAGCAGCAAACTATTATCAACGCTTTTGTTAAAGCTAGAGTATGGCCAGTAGACGGTACTATTGCAGTTACTCAACTACGGAAGCTCGGAAAGCCAGCTGCTATATAAACAAGCTATAAGAAATTCGTACTACTATACCAGCTGCTTTTAAAGACTCAGAACTTCAACTACAGCATCAGAGAATCAAGATCCCAGACCTTAGTAGCCCTTCCCGCTAATTATATAGTAATTGAGTTCAAGGGACAGAAGTTGCGCTAGTTGGTGGGTATTTATAGCACCTAGAGTTCTCACTTACACTATAGCAGGTTGAGAGCAAATTAAGAACCCAACTCGAAACTAATAGGGGGCTTATGGTACAAGGAGCCCGCGTTATACAAGTAGCTAAGACTGCTAAAGAAGCTCAACAGCAGCTAGTTAAGAAGTTAGAGTAGCTACAAGGGCTACTACACAAACCTATAAGCGGCTGCACTGGGCAGGGTGAAACCCGGAAGCAAGAGCTGCTCCTGAAGGATATGGTTGCAGCATTTCGAAAAGCTCCTCCACTACGCCTACAGCCTATTCTAGACCCAGAGGCCCAGGCCTAAGAGAGTAGGACTGAGGGTAAGAGTAAGAGACGGAGTAGGAGCCAGGGTAGCGATGGAGTGATAGAATTATAATTGTCCAGACGGACCGCCGAGATTTATACTTTGAGTTCGAGCGGCGGCTGATGGACCTTCTAGGCGACGCTGTTACGGTTATCAACGAAGTTGTTAGCTTCGGCTACTTTTACGTATGCGACCTCCTAGGATTTGTCAATGGCACGGCTAATCCGGTTGGTCCTGCCGTTCTTGCCTCGACCCTCGTCGTCTAGAAGTACATACACGACCTCAAAGGGTGGTGTGCCCTCCCGGCCGAGAGGCAGGAGGCTATCATTGGCGGCGCGAGACAAGACAATATTAAGCTTAACGATGCAGCGTCTAAACAGAAGTCACATAAGAAACTCACGACGATCGAGGACAGGAACGGCGATGAGCATGAGATCTTTCATGACAATATGCCGTTTGGGTCTCCTGGCTCAGGCCAGTTCGGAACATACTTTATCGGGTACTCGCGGCACCTGTGGGTCATCGAGCGGATACTGCGGCGCATGTTTGTTGGGGGCACCCTGGGGCTACACGACCGTCTCCTCAACTTCTCGAAATCTGTGACGGGAACATTGTTTTTCGCGGCATCCGCTACCCTGCTCACCAGCCTTGACCCCGAGTGACTGATCGTATTCATGTAATTCAGCGATGCAGGCTATCCGTGGGTTTATAAAGACCACTTATTTATTTAGATCCGTAGTCCTTTCGGTATGGATTTCACCCCCTACCTATTCGGTGTTACATATAGAGCTTAAGACGTTACAAAGACCTCATATTTCATAACTTGATTACATTCACCTTATTGTCAAGTCTAGTTAGGCTACCACCAAAGCTTCTTAAGGTATTTGTTACAGATTGTCTAGTGTCATATGCTCCTGTTCATAATCTGGACAATGCGGAATTGCAAACCCAACAGGGAGAGAAATCCTCCAACTCAAGGAAGCCGTTTCCTAAACCAAGAGTTTTAGCTGTACGACGGAAGGAATGGAATATGGCAGATTAGGGCGTGGATAGCTATGCTGGCATTATTTCACATTCATAGAGCACGTCTTTAAAGTACGAAGCGGTACCTGTATATAGAGCTCATAACATTAGCCTAAGTAATTTAGATCTCCGAACGTCGGCATAGTTTCAGATAAGCCACCTTGGGATCTGAAAGTTTGCCACTCGGACTCTATGTCCTGTTCGAGCTGGCTTTCAATGGAAGTTTGACCTTGCAATAAATATTGTTGGTCCGAATTATCAGAATTGGCAGCTCCAAACCCAGTAGACGGTATGCTTTTTCTGAGTCAGGTTTTTAATAGAGACTACCCAAGCAGAGGGAAACTTACTTCGGCAGGTCGGTAGAAAAGAGAAAATCAGCATTGAGCAAAGCATTTTGTTCAGAAGGTACGGGCTGCTGTGCTGTGGTTTGACTAATAGAACTCCTAGTCCGAGCTGTATCCGTGCTTCCTGACTGTTGAGTAGTTTTTCCGATCGTCCTCGCCCAAAGCACACTATGATCTAGCCCCAACTTCTGCCAGACCTTCGATCTCAACTTTTCAAGTCTCATCCAAGCCTGCTTAGCTCCGGCGGAGGGATACCTCTGATTAGGCCAAGAGGCAACATTTAGTGTTCCATTCGTAATTCGGCCTTCTGGCCCTACAAGAGAGAAAGTGTGTTCGAGGAGAGCCTGAGACTTTGAGGCTTCTAGAGACTGGGGAGCTTTCAGTAGGTCAATTAGCAGAACAGCGACGCATTGGAGAGGCTGATAAGCCCCTGGGTAGAGCCATTGGAACGGGAGGTAGGTTTCCGTGGTACACATATTGATAAAAATTGATAGGAAGGACTGAAATCGCGGGATCGCTCTGTTTAGGATCAATACGCGGGTTACGACTTAGAAGAATTCCCGTCCCCTACTTACCTAGCGCGTAATTCAATCCACAAATTCGAATGCTGCATTATTGGATGGTACAAGAGGCAGTAAGCCTTCTCGACCATTAAACAAAGTAAATCTTTTCCCCAAAGCGCGCGGGCGGATTCTTCGGTGTTATCACCACAAGGTGTTGGAGGGAGTGGATTTGACCAGCGCGAAGGACTGCCCAATTCTCCCAGCGGAGGCAACCCGAGCCGCTCGATGCGTGTTTTCGTTCGGGTCTGTAACCCCTCGATACTTTCTTCCATGCTTTTGACACAGTCAAGGCTTACCGGCTTATGCGAGAACTGCCATATGAGGATGTTTCGCATGCAAGAAGAGGAGTCATAGCGGCCAGCAGCGACAATATAGTTCGGGTCAATAATCGAACTGTCAATACTTTCTGTCGATTGCACCTTGCCGATATACTCGTCTCGTAACTCTCGGATCATGTGCGTGTCGCTGAACATCTCGCCCGACGCAATCAGAGGCAGTCCAGATAGAATGCTCGTCATGACATCCAAATGCATCAAGTGGCACCATACTCTTCTTCTCTCCTCGGTTTGAATCTCATCAAGGGCAAAATCTGTGCCATCTTTGTGAATGCCCATGGCCTGGCACACTCGAAACGCGACGGCAACAAAAGAGCACGAGCTTAGAGATTCCTCTTCTCGAATTAACATTGAATTTAGAAGAACGAATGCCATCAACGAGTATAGAGATGGTCTGTGCGGAAATCCAACCATGGTCAAGGCGACTGGGATCATCGCGTACAGCTTTCTCTGAGCGTCAAGAGGCACGTAAATGGTTGGCGGCAATGGGTGGGAAATGGAACCTGTAAACAGTACTGTGAGGAGTATTGGCAGAAAACTCGGGTTTTCTGCCAAAACTCCGTTGGGAGGAGCACCAATAGCCCAAGTCTTATGCCAATCCCAAAATCGGCGATAAAGATTGTCGAATGTAGGCAGATGTAGAAGCGGAATAAGAGGGTGCACAGTTTCCACAAAATTTTGATACATATGGTCGCATGTGTCCTGAGGAGGTAATCCAGTCAGGATGTCCGTGATGCCCTGGGCACTGGCTCTCATAACGGCCGGGCGAGAAGACCAGAAGGAAAAATTGGGTTCGGTCGTACCAATGTAATGCCGACATGATAGGTGAGAGCCGCCATTGCCCGTATCTTGGTCGGCAGTGCAGCAGGAATCTTCGATTGGGAATAGTGGGAGGTCGAAGAGAAGAGAGTCTAGCTCCAGGCCCTGGATTGATGCGAGTTTAGCTGGTAATATTTGATGACAGCAGGACGGGGATGAATCACCTCCATGTCCACCGAGGCCCAAAACGTATTTTCAACATAACGTGAGCGACCACCATTCTGTATTAGCAAGTATCCCTGGTTGGACTGGGTATCTTCAACCACCAACTTATGTCGCAATACCTTCACGGGAGATTCACTCCCCGCTACATCTCCCGGAGGGTCTTTGCGCTTTAAGGCCGACCCCTCATAAATACACTCTAAGTTGTTCCGGTTGCAATTGGCGCATTTTGGATGAGTCTAAGCATGATGCTGTGTTAGCAAAAGTTTTGCGATAGATGAGGCAAGCAGGGAGGAAGGTACATACGTGATCGCATTTGACTCTCCTCTCCCGACAGCTTTTACAACTGTACGACGGCCTCGAACGACGAACGCTGGAGAATCTGCGAACAGGGGTTGCCATATCTTGCGATAGAACAGAGTTGGTCAAAAGTGAGCGATATTGACAGATGGACGCTCCGTGTTTGTGCAGGATAGCTAAGATCGCAATAGGAACACTACGAGGAGCAGTAAGAAGCTTAGCTCAGCACAATAGAAAGAGCTTTTGTCGACCTGACACGTCCAAAATGCTTTGTGCCTTAGGCACCACTGCTCAACAAGATTAATCGTCTAGCTATGGGGTGCCTAACTTTGCTGTGTTACAATATCAAATCCTAGTGCAACAGTCTAGAAGCTCCCTTATTGATGAGGGCAGGAGATGGAGCCTCAACCACGTCATTCCTTCTAGACAGCCATGTAAGCAATGTCGCGTATGACTGCCAAGACGGAACCCTCGCTAACATGAAGGGCCTTGACCCCATCTGATGTTGCCGCCATCTCGACCCATATCATGACATGACGGTGCAGCGCCGAGCTATACCAAAATATGTGAAAGTCTGGATTGCGTTATCCTAGAGTGGCTGATATTAGTGCGTCAGCAATGCTGAGGGAAAAGGGCGGTCATGACCTAAATTTGTGGGAATCTAACTTCTCTATATCCGTTTAGAGCTTTAGAACAAAAATTCACGGAGATAAGAGACCAAAGGGCCTTGATTTACAGATTAAACACCGTCATTCAGATGTTATGATTAATGTGTGTTAATGGTGTGGACGCTTCAGCTCTCGCGCGAGAAATTTATTATGTTCGCGCGAGAAATGCCTCCCATGCAGCCTCGTACGAGACAGGAACAGTAGTAATCAGCTGACCAATCATGATCGAGTATTCCATCGATCGAGGTTGAACCCATCGAGAGCCACTCTTCAATAACCCGGCACATATTTATTGATGAAGCCCTCGCGCGATACATTGGGCCACTGGCTCAATGTTTAACTGATCGGCTCATCCTAGCTGAACTGAAATAGACACTATGGATCTTCAGACCTAGATTGACACTTGTATTTAAAAGCTCTCTAACCTCTTTATAATCTTATTATTACTTATTTTCAAATAAACCATTTCACAACTGGACAGGCAAAAATCTATTCCTCCTACAATAAAAATGACAGAACAGGTACCGACATACACGCTTGCAGAGGGTCAGTGCATTCAGAAGCTGCATTAGATTCAGAAGAGACAAGCTAATAAGCTGCGTAGGATGCCCGGTTGCCTCGGCAAGCACAGCTCAAACATTCCGATCTGATAACACGCCATCCACCTCAGTAAAAGCACTTGCCCTCTTACAAGACACCCAGCTTATCGAAACTCTCGCCCATTTCTCTCGCGAAAGAATTCCAGAGCGTGTCGTTCACGCTAGCGCGGTGGGAGCTTGGGGTGAATTCGAAGTCACCAAAGACATCTCGTCTCTCACAAGCGCCAAGTTCTTAAATGGGATAGGCAAGAAGAGCAAGGTGCTGCTCCGAGTCAGCACGGTAGGGCCTGAAAGGGGCGGTGCTGACTCGCAGAGGGATGTCAGGGGTTGGGCCATGAAGATCTTTACAGAAGAGGGAAATCAGGATTTCGTCTTCAATGATATTGTGAGTGTCCCGGGTTTGGAACGCAATGATGAGACAAAGATTGAATGCTTACCTGTGGCCTATCAGCCTGTTTTCTTCATCCGTGATCCAATAAAATTTCCGAGCGTGAACCGATCGCACAAGAGGAATCCAGCAAATAATTGCAGTGATCCGTCAATGGTAAGTTAACCAGCCTATTGAGTATAGATTTGTACACTAATATTTTGGTCTCACAGTTTTGGGAGTGAGTTACATACTATGGCCCTCGACGGGATGAATTTCTAATAGACAACCAGTTTCCACAACAATAACCAGGAAGGTACTCACGCTATCATGATCCTTTTCAGCAATCGTGGCCAGCCAGCTTCAATTCGAAACCTGAATTCATACAGTGGGCACACCTACAAGCTGGTTAATGACGATGGCAGCTTCTCCTATGTTAAATTCCATTTCAAGTCCAACCAGGGAATCAAAAATTTTACCCAAGCTGAAGCGGAAAAGGTCGCAGGAGAGAATCCAGATTTTCAAATGCAGGACCTCTATGACTCGATTAAGAAAGGAGATTATCCGTCTTGGACACTCTATATTCAGGCCATGAAACCAGAAGAGGCGGAAAAATATAGATGGGACATATTTGATATGACGAAGGTCTGGCCTCATAAGGACTTCCCTCTCCAGGAAATTGGAAAGTTGACACTAAACCGCAACGTAAGTGGGAAGGGCTAGCAGCTTAAGAAGATTCGTATAAAACATATAGACACTAACCTCTGTTAGGTACAAAACTACTTCGCTGAAATAGAGCAGGCTGCTTTCTCACCATCAACAATGGTTCCAGGTATCGCGCCTAGCGCAGACCTTATGCTTCAAGCACGCATGTTCGCCTATCCAGACGCTGCACGGTATAGACTGGGCGTCAATTACCAACAGCTGCCATGCAATGCGCCAGTATCACCAGTGTACTCACCATATCAGCGAGACGGCGCTTTCAGATACAGTACCAACTACGGGGGCGATCCAAACTACGTCAATGCGAGCCTTAAAGCAGTCAGCTTCCAGGGCAGCGTGGGTGCGAACAAAGTCAGCAATGGTGGGCATGAGGAATGGATTGGAGGCAAGGTTGCCGGATATAAAAGCGAGGTCACGGCTGAAGATTTCGTGCAGCCCAGAATGTTCTGGCAGATGCTGGGCCGTTCGGGTCCAAATGAACAGCGTGATTTAGTTAACAATATTTGCAGTCACTTGGGGAAGGCGATTCTGAAGGTGCAATATGATGCCATTGCCGTGTTCGCCAAGGTCGATGCTGGGCTAGCATTGCAGATAAAAAAGGGCCTGAAGCTATAAACAGCGCGTCGTGGGATTCACATTGGTTAACTACGAACATACTTGTGAAATTGCGCACTACTGTTACGGCGGATTCCTGTTAACCAACATCACTTTACTTCCAAGATTGAAGCTATGGGCATAAAATCTATATAAGGCTTGGCAATTTATCACTATTTCAACTATACCCATACAACTCGACCCCTTAAATGACGAAGCGTAGCATCAAGATCTATCTGGAATACATTGCCAACCCTAATCCAGTAGTGTACTTGAAATTCAAGGTTACGCTTGAAGCTCTACGTATAAGATCAGCTAACTATCCCACTTAAAAATAGTGACTGAAGGAGTTACTTTGCCGCAGGTCTACCAGTCACACTGGATAGGTTTTGCATTCGATGTATTCTCTACCAGAGCCATTTCGTCCATATTTGAACCTCGCTCTGAAGGCTTGATAGTGATTTGAAGGGGAGTGAGTGGACTTGGAGGGAAGAATACAACAGTTATAAACGATGTCGCATAATGTCTAACGTCACGGTAATTTATGAGTATTATGGCGTTCCCCAGGAGTGACCTTGTCCAGGAGAACTCGAAAATCAATAAATTTCGTGGATAACAATTTGCGATTACAAGAGTACCATGCTTCTTATATCTGAGAATAGTTAGCATTAGGCATTTTTGAATTTATAATCTCTTAGCTATCAGCAACGTATATGAGACTATTTTATTGCGATGCAAACCTTTCTTTATGGTAGCTTTAGGCCCGAGGGGTCTCTAAGACGCATTCGCCCTTTGCAGATATCGGGAATTAGCAACTATAAATTCGGGAGATAGTGACAGTGTTCTATCGTTCTCAATAGCCACCACAAGTTCGTTATAGGCTTGTCTAAGATGATTCGGGGTCAGTAACCTTGCCTCTTCCTATCGCATCCCGAAGCGCTCATATTGTTGAAAACAAGCATTCACTTCATGTTATCTCTGACGAATCTAATCCTTAAGAGCATATTCGAATTCCTAGCCGAAGCCAGGTTGAGGCTGTGTATCATGGCCATTATTAGATATTTGAGAGTGAGAGTTGGAGTGAGAATGAGGGAGTGATAACTTTGTAAATGTAATTTGAAAGTACTTTTACATACAATTTACTATAGAGGGGTACTTAGGGTCGCAATTTGAGGTGGCGCACTTTTGCTTCCTCTCGCTTGGAAGTGGCGCACTTTGCTCCGACCACGATTATAGTGTTTTCATGAGCGACTTGCTTGGGTGAGCGACTCGCTTGTGTAATACGATAGCCATGTGCATGTAAATCCATACAGCCACATGTGTCGTGGGATTAATAAGACGGGCAGGTGAATTGCGAGCTAAGAAACTCTAATGCGGGGGGAAGAGTCGGTAATTTTTGGAGATAGAATGGGAAGTGGCTCAACTGCCTATTCTACAGTGGGGATAGGCCCCGATTTGTACTGTCCTACCCCGCTTTCCCAAGTGGCTTTCGGGTTGAGGCACCCTATGGACTAGGGCCTAATATATTCCCAACAGTAATCTAGGGATGCGGGGAGGACGACGACGAAGGGCGGCTGAGGGTGCAATTTGTACGCTTAAGAGTGGAGGTTCTCACTCCCCAATATCATACTCTTCATAAACTGCGACCTCTTAACGGTTGTAGCATATGGCAGACGCCTATTTTGCAAGATGTCCGGCCTCACGACCCTTAGAAGAAAGCAGTTCTCTAGTTGCGATAGCTGCCGAAACTCCCGGGTGAAGTGTGACGCCTTGAAGGTTGTTACTGTAGAGGGCATCCACGCCCTCCGAGAATCATGCTCGAGATGCACAAAGCAGCATACACTCTGTACCTTCAACGTCAGTATTCCTACTATCCGTTGTCTGAATAGAGGCTGACAAGTAAAAAACTGCAGTGGGTGCAGAAGCATAAAAGCCACCATGCGAGGAACAGTCACCTCCCAGACCTAGGCATGTCCCCTGTAACGCAAACAGAGCAAGCAAAGGCCCCGAGGCGATATACCGAAGAGAGGAGAATGAGAGTCGATCATGGCCTACATTCCAATGCGAGATCAATCCACGACACTCTTTGGGAACTATATCACCAAAATTTTGAAGCAATGCTCGGTACCTGGATTGGGGCCTGCCCGTGTTTGGATGGGTACGACATGAGCGCCTTTCGCTGTGACGAATATAGCAAACCCTCTGATGGTGCAGTCAAGGGTGACATGTACCTGAATGTAATAAGCATCACTCGATTATTTGTCACCCTTGATAAATGGGTTGGTGAAGGACGACATGCGAGTGGGCTGGCTACGGACAACTCTATCGAGACCTCTGAGGTTGATGGAGAGAAGACAGACCAGTTAGATCTCTCTCTCGCGAAGGCCATTCATTCGTTTTCGGCCCGTTGGCTATACTTAGGGGATATCTCCGGCCTGCACTACCCCCAGTATTCCTGTCACGACTCTTTAGTCCGGGATTTCTGGCGTACTGCACGGAAAGATATGCTAAAAGTAATCAACAAAAACTCTTACCGTTCTGCTTTAACACTATTCATTTTCGGTTTGACCCCTACGCCGTCTGGACTTGATAAGGGCGAGGAGACGGACGGCTTAACTGGTCAAACCTGCATGCGGCTCGGTCTCGAAATGTTACACCAATTGCGCGTACAACTAAGTGCCTCTCAATTCTATACCTCAAAGATCCTCCGAAGCATCAAGGATGGCCTGTGGAATTCAATGGCCAAAGATGGCTACGAGGCAGAATTCACTAGTATGGAGAGTGCAGCATATGCGGCGGGTATGATATTCGACAATGACCCACCCCTAATAGAAACCTGCAGATTTAGTCTTTCTGCCGGACTCCTTGGGTTTGAATCAGAGCCCATATTTGGTCTTTTCAAACCCCAGGCATGTATTTTTCACGATTCCACAGAGACGTGGCGACGAGATGGATTTGATGTCTCTAATGAAAATGTTTCGAGGATCGTTCTTGCAACGGCTACCTGGACTTATTACTTCTGGAAATTAGTTGCAATCTTCAAAGAAGCATTGAGAGAAGGATACGACGAAAAGATTGTTGCAACAAATTATTCGGAGGTTCTTGATACGATACAGAAGTTCAAAATCACATTTCGTCCGCTAATGGATACTTGCGAACAACGCCTTCAATTTCTTCCTTGGCGCCTAAAATATGGCTGGTGTTAGTATTTACCTTCCCCTCTTTGCATATACATTACGCTGCCAATTACGTTTGCTCAAGATTGTCTGATATATCTCGCTTCGTACTAATCTATTGTTAGATAATACCATGCTTCGCTATCATCTCAGTGTACTCAAACTCTCAGAAGCAATAGAAAGAAACAAGCGAACAGATCTACTTCCAAACCTGAAGGCAGCAAGATCATATTCTGAGCAGGGTGCCATCAACGTCTTGAAATTTGGCCTTCATGCTAAGGCACCAGTCCGGCAAGGTTGCGAAAAGATTGCAAGGACAAAAGCCGACTCCATATCAATGAATCTTCCAGGGACAGCATCATTTATCGCCATAGACCCCTGGCCTGACAACATTATAGCTACAGTCCAGCTGGTTTCGAGAGCCATAAATGAAAGCCGGGAAAATGGGTTAATAGGTCCCGATGCTTTCAATAACCTCCGAGACACGTTGTTTCAAACAGTAGAGCAACTCCCCAGCAGCTCTAAACACACCTCTACAACTCGCAATAGTCTGTATGGGTCGATGTTTGACGAACCAGACAAATCGACAGATTCTTCTAGCCCCACTCTCAACGTATATTCACAAGTTCCTGCCAACACTACTATAAGCACGCACGATCATGTTCCGACCCGAGTCCAATACAATCAGGAGCATAATCAAAGAGAGGTATACTGCGATAATCAATTGTCATCTTTTAACATCACGGACAGAGGGATGTACCTTGATCTAATTGCCGAGGTCAACAACCTTGGCTTCAGTCGCCTTATCTATCTGATCTCAAGTAACGACATTAAGGGATAATCAAACTCTACGGATTGATCTAATAATATTCACTGGTCTAATCTATATATTGACAGATTACGGAAATATAGAGTAGCAAGATATCCTAACACCGTCACAACACCTGCTTCTGAGCTCGCCAAACATCAACTTTTGGAGTAAAATCTAGCCAGGGAAATCCAGACAGAATATATTTTGGTCTCCTAGGATTGCATTTTCGATTTTATCACAAGGAATAGAGTTGCCTTGCTGTAGATAAGCCGTATGTAAGGGATAAGCCGTTAAATCTATTTCGTAAAAACTATTCGTGTCCGGGTTGGATGATAACTGTTGCTGGGCCGTAGGAACTAGTATAGATATGTTAGTAAAAAAGTGGCCATATTTGTATGTCAAGGCACTTACCTAGAGCCAACGGCCTGGAATCGTTGCTTTCGCATGTTTCGGGAGATCCTTGGAGAGAATAGTAATTGTCATCTTTGACCTCCGATGGGCTCTGATCGTCATGCAAATTATCGTCTTCTAAAAGGAAAGATTCATCATTTACGGGACCAAGCAGTCTTTTGACTTCTGACTGAACAAAATATAACGGATGCCAGGGAGGCACGTCGTATTCTATAGTGAATGATGAATTACTATCAGATGAAGCCATTTTCTGTACTTTTTGAAGAGAAGTCTTGGAGTCAGTCGGATTTTGAATTATGTCATCGACGCTTCCATACTGAGGACGTCTAAGCACGAAAAAGAAAAAAAAAATCGTTAGATCAATCGATTTCCTGGAATTAGGCGAGTATCTCACTTTGTTTGAATCTCCCTCCATATACACCGCTCGCCTCTATCGCGGCACTTGACACAAGCCTGATAGCCCCAGAGAGTGACACAGCGGACCTTACTCGCCCGGCAGGCTTTACAGGCGCCCCAACGGCTCCCTCTCCTTGTTGTTCCCTGAGCATGCCCTGGCCCTCGATCCGGTTTTGTTGTTTTCTGAGACGCCATAGTAGCTACAGCCGCTGATGTTTTCGTTGACGAGTTACGGATGATGATTTGAAGTGAAGCAGGCTGGTTTGAGATAGGGGAAAGTAATAAGAGGGGCAGTATTTGTAGCTACCTTACTCCGCAGCATCGCGCTTCCGGCATGGCTGCAAGGGGTTGATCGTCTGGGCACTTAGGGAAGATTCTGGTCTAGGCACAGCTAACTGCGGAGGCATGTCTACTATCAAAATGGCAACCAGCGATCTGGTCACGATTGGCATAAAAATGCCAAGCTAAGTCGCTTCCGCAAATACATACCCCCTGTTCATTGGCTTACGGATCCGAGAGCCTGTTCGATCTCGGACCCGAGAGCTAAGACTTCGCTTCCTTGTTCCGAGCGCACCCCATCAAATGCACCTCTTTTAGTAGAAGTGAATTCAGATGTTAATGTCAACGCAACCGTCGATTAATTTCAAGTGGGACATCCCGCCTCCACCTTCATTCGCGGGGTCATATGGGCCGTTTAACCCCACGACATAGGGATCCAATACACCAAATCAGTATCTGCATACTGTACTTCCCCACAACTCCGTTTGACAGTTATAATGTCTGGTGAAATAGAACGAACCAGAACAATCATTTTTGCGGTTCGGTTTAGTAATTACTTCAGCTATACGTTCACCAGAAGGTATTATACGCTGATTGAAGAGCGGCCTGTGGGCTAGAAGCTATGTGCGAATTGACTCTTAACTCAGGAAGCTGGGTATTGGAACTCGGTTCCGAGACCAGCCGGAAGTGAGTGCATAAACGAGACTTTCTATACAGTCTTGGGGCGTATATACCTAGTCTAAGGTTACGGGGCGCATGTAACTGGGCCTGAAGGAGTCACCTGCCATCTGAGGGGATGTGATCCCATTCCTACTATAAATGTGGTCTCCCATCGCAGTAAGTTTTATTATCATCCCTTAACAATTCCTTACAACCATTTCTTAGCCAAATATCATTCAGAATGTCGACTCAGGTGGTCCAAAGCCGGGGCATCTTTCATGGGCTGCCTGTCTTCTCTGAAAATGTCAAGGGCCTCACAGCCGTCATTACAGGCGCAAACGGCATATCGGGCCAGCATATGCTCCGCGTTTTATTGCAGTCCCCAGAACGATGGACGAAGATAATCTGCATTTCGCGCCGTCTCCCGATCATGAAGGACGGCGCGGTACCTGGAGTTGTAGAACATATCGCTCTTGATTTCCTCGATACGCCGCAGGCGATTGCCAATGTTTTGCGTGAACGTGGTGTCAAAGCGTAAGTTACATCAGATATTGAAGAGTGAATCCCACTAACGTGGATAGGGACTATGTTTTCTTCTTCTCTTATGTCCAAGTAGACCCAGAGCCTGGAGCTCCAATTTGGTCAAATGCAAAAGAACTTTGTCACGTAAACAGTGAGAGATTTTCAATAGCTATGTGATAGAATCATAACTAAACTGGTGTAGCGTTGCTCCTCTCAAACTTCCTTGAGTCACTCGCTCTTGTCTCCATTAAGCCGCGCCGCTTCATGCTTCAAACAGGAGCAAAGCATTACGGGTTAGTTTATGTCTCTATTTCGCTAGAGATATTTATCTAACAGTTTCCATAGGGGACAATTTGGTTCGAATCTCGCTCCTCAGGAGGAGTCAGATCCAAGAGTTCTACTGGAACCCAACTTCTACTACGACCAAGAAGACTGTCTATGGGCTTACTGCAAAAAGCATGATATGAAATGGAACGTCATTCGCCCCGCCTTTATTCTAGGGGCTGTTCCTGACGCCGCCATGAATGTCTGCTTTCCTTTGGCGGTATATGCAAGTGTCTGCAGGCATCTCGGTCAGCCGCTTGATTTCCCTTATGACCTCACTGCTTGGGACATGAGCGTCACCCAGAGCAGCGCATTACTCAACAGCTATCTTGAAGAATGGGCTGTGCTTACAGACGGCGCTGCTAACGAAGCATTTAATGCTAGTGACGACGGCATTTTTACGTGGAGCAAGTTCTGGCCTTTGCTTGCCAGTTGGTACGGTCTGGACTATATTCGGCCAGATGATAAGGGTAAATATGAAGACCTTATCTTACCTCATAACCCGCCTCCACGAGGCTACGGTCCCCCAGGCAAGATACGTTACAAATTCAGTTTAACTGAGTGGGCCAAGCAACCTGAAGTAGCCCAGGCTTGGAAGGATATTGCCCAACAGAAAGATCTCTCCGTCAAAGAACTTCATGACGTTGATCGTATCTTCGGCTTTACCGATTTTGCTATGAGTGTATCTTGGCCTGGCGCAAGTCTCAGGTAAGCCATCCACACAATTGCTCCCTATAATACTGCCGCTGATATCTGTCTAGCATGGCCAAAGCACGAAAGCTAGGGTGGCATGGGTATGTCGACTCAAACGAGTCTGTGCGTGAGGTGCTTTTAGACTTCGAGAAGCTAGGTATGATTCCGCACGCACCTGCCCTTACGCAGAGCGATGCCCCAGCCAATACAGCGAATTCATTGACGGAGGGTTATGCACCAGAATGGCTCGAGGTATGAGATTAGATCTATAATAAATTGTTGCACTCAATAACTTTTTCGTTCCATAGCTTGAAAAAACACTAGGGACCCGTCCTCTTCTGACAGGCACTGTGGAAGAGATGCAGGGACAGTTTGCAGCTCTTTCTGCGGTGCTTAGCGCTTCAAAAACTCCCCCCGATGACTTTATTAAAAGTAAAGATGTAACCGCAGATGGTATACCTGTTCGCATCTACAAGCCCAAAGACGCATCTAGAACAAAACTCCCTATTATGGTTTACTACCACGGAGGGGGGTTTGTGCTCGGAAATCTTGACACCGAGGATGCATGGTGTCGATATCTTGCTAAGACCACCCCATCCATTGTCGTATCGGTTGATTACCGCCTGGGGCCCAAGTTCAAGATGCCAGTAATGCTCGAGGACAGTCTTACTGCATTCAAATGGGTATGTCATCCTCCTTACCTACTTACAAGCTTTTATGCTAATACAGAGGCTGTACAGGTATATGCTAATGCTGAGACGCTTGGAGGTACTAAATCTAGAATCTTCACCGCTGGCACATCCGCTGGCGGCAGTCTGGCTCTTCTTGTCACAGACGCTCTTATCCAAGAGGGTAAAAACTCTCACGTTAAGGGAGTTATAACCGCTGTCCCTATAACTGCGCACCCATTATCTATACCGGAAGAATACAAATCTCAGTATACATCATATGAAAGGAATGGTTCTGGTGTTCCTATAGCCGACGCCTCAACACTAAATACGTTTTTCGAGGCAGCTGGCTGCAAATATGACGATCCAATGACTTTTGTGACGCTGTCACAAAACTTGTCACAATTTCCTCCAACATACATCAGCACTTGTGGAAAAGATCCGCTGAGAGACGACGGCAGAGTTCTAGAGGCTATGTTGAAAAGAGAAGGTGTCAAGACCAAATCAGACAACTATATTGGCCAACCGCATTGCTTCTGGTTATTCCCAAATGTAAATGGGGAGGAGTTTTTGGCCAATGTAGTAAAGGGAGCTCAATGGGTCGTGTTGAATTCAGAGTAGTTACAAATGCAATTCAATATTTTGCTGCTACTCTCTTCGATGAGTTTGGTTTACTTTCTATATTGCGATTTCCTATTCTGTAATATTATAATAAGGGCTCGAGGGATAAGTGGGAACATGTATATTCGGTTGGCCCGGCCATGAACTTTGCTTTACTACAATCTTGCACTTACTATTTTCACAGGTAACCGACTAATTGTACATGGTTCGACTTTAAAGGGGTTTTGTGTGCCCTTTAAGAGTCAAGAAAAATCAAAGCCTATTCGAAGCCAATCCCACTGTTTCACTTTTCAGGATCACAAAAGATATGGAAATTGCTAAGGACAGCTCGTACATAAAAATGTGTCTATTATTATACAGCAGAGAATTTGTTCATAGTAAAGCCCATTTCTCGCACCTTTTTTATACAAAGAGGATGCCACACTTGCAGCTGGTATAACGTTCCCGCCTATTATCAAAAGTCACATGACCTTCTATTTCACTCTTTACATCTTTACTTCCTTTATCTGTTCTGTTCCATATTTTGTCATATTATATAATAGGAAAAGGATTCTAGAATAGGAAAATTCCCAGTATCACTTTACTTCCAATATTGAAGCTGCGAGCACAAAATCTGTATAAGGCTTGGCAATTTATCGCTGTTTCAACTATACCCATACAACTCGACCCCTCAAATGGCGAAGCGTAGTATCAAGATCTATCTGGAATACAATTGCTAAGCATTGTTTTCTTACTGCTTACAAACTGTAGCAAAGACAGGGGAACTGAAAACCTCCTGTGGCAGACAACCCTGATCCACTGCTATATCCGTAGTACATCGGATATCGGGGACCGACTATCGATTTAGTGTAGCCTTAAACAGAAAAACACGTCGAAGAGTCTGGCTTAGAAATCCAACTCACAGTCCGGTATCTAATACCTAAACTTGCTCTCTGGCTTAGACACTCGGTTGAAAGGCCTTGCTGAAACTCCTTAAAGCGCTTAGCACGTCGTTATGAGTTAAAATTAATTGAATACCGAAAACTTAGCACGTAATCCGCGGAAATTATCTATAAGAGTCTGGCTCCGTTAGCGCTTGCGGCTGCAGTATAAGTCTAGAGAGTGTCCCCCATTGAGGTCGAGTATTCTCTATTTGTTTCAGAGACTCCCTTCGATTTCGCTTGATACTTTCCAGCAGACCCAGTACAGAAGTTAGCGAGGCAAGATGACGCTCAGTGAAGCGTTTAATGAGGTTGTCCGAGAGGCGCCCTTGGGACAGCTCGTGCGCTTTTTCACCAAGAATCGGCTTTTCAAGTACCCAGAAGAACAGCCGAATTTCAAACTGCCCGAGCCATGGATCCGCATCATGAACTATGCAGACCACGACATTACACCTCAAGATAAGACAACTACATCTTCATCTTCATCCGCCTCTGTCTCGAACGCCGACCAAGAAGGAAGAGAGGCGTCGGATGTCAACAGCGCAACCCAGCCGGCTCTCGAGAGCAAAGAATTTGCAGAAGAAAAACCTACCCACCTAACACCGAAAGTTAGCCATGCCGGTACTATCTTAGTCGATTGGTACTCCGAAGACGATCCAGCTAACCCGCATAATTGGTCTGACCTACGCCGTGGGCTCCTTGCCCTGATTATATGCCTCTATACATTTGTGGTGTACCTGAGTTCGGCAATCTACACACCATCGACTGAAGGTGTCATGGAGAAATTTGGCGTCAGCAACCTCAAGGCAACTCTCGGTCTCGCTATGTATGTGCTGGGTTATGGTGTCGGTCCACTGCTCTTTTCGCCTCTTAGTGAGATCCCTCACATCGGTCGCAGCCCTGTCTACATCATTACTCTGTTTCTATTTGTAGTCCTTTCTATTCCAACAGCCCTAGTGAACAACTTTCCAGGCCTTATTGTCTTGCGCTTTTTGCAGGGGTTCTTCGGATCACCTTGCCTAGCATCAGGTGGTGCCTCAATGAGCGATATGTACAGCCTGATTGCTTTGCCTTTTGCATTGATTGCCTGGGTTGCTGCGATGTCCTGTGGGCGTAAGTCTTCCCGCCGCTCGTTGATAATCTGTTAGCTAATTCCAGGACAGCTTCTCTCGGTCCTCTAATTAGTGGATTCGCTGTGCCAGCGGAAAACTGGCGTTGGTCCCTATACGAGTCCATCTGGGCATCGGCACCGATGCTTATCGCCTTTTTCATCCTTATGCCCGAAACAAGCAGTCCTAATATCCTTTTGCGTCGCGCCCAACGCCTACGCCAAGTTACCGGCAACCAGAACCTGATGTCCCAGAGTGAAATTGACCAGCGTCACTTGACAGTCTCAGGCATTGCAATAGAGGCCTTGATTAAGCCTTTAGAAATCACTCTGAAAGACCCCGCTGTCATGTTTGTGCAGGTCTACTCGGCCATCGTCTATGGCATCTACTATTCCTGTAAGTGTTCTATGACTCGTTATAGCGCTTTAGCTAATCTTATAGATTTTGAGGTGTTTCCGCTTGTCTATCCCGTATTCTACCATATGAATCTAGGCCAGGTTGGTCTTGTCTTTTTCTGCATCGTTATTGGAAGTATAATTGCCATTATCGCTTATGGCTCATGGCTATACTTTGTGGTCACACCAAGGACCAAGAAAGTCGGTATGGGCCCACAAGAGAACATTCTTTTAGCTGGTTTACCAGCATCCTTCGGCCCTCCCATTGGCCTGTTCTTGTTCGCCTGGACTGCCCGGACTTCTATTCACTGGATTGTCCCAACTATCGGCATTACGATCTACGCCGGCTCAGTTTTCACCGTGCTACAGTGTATGTTTCTCTATATCCCGTTCAGCTACCCTCAGTATGCTGCCTCTTTATTCGCTGCAAACGACTTCTTCCGCAGCGCCTTCGCCAGTGGCAGCATTCTCATTGCACATCCTCTGTATCAAAACCTTGGTATTGCTAAAGGGACGACTCTTCTTGGCGGCTTGAGTGCCATCGGTGTTGTAGGAATGTGGATCTTGTTCTTCTATGGTGCCAAGCTCCGAGCTCGCAGCACTTTTGCCACATAGGGTGGATTAAAGATTAATATGTGCCTTGAAACTTCTTTGCCTCTCTGAGTTCATTCAGGCCTAGTCAATTAGGCAATTTTCGCCTTAATTAGCGGACGACTAGTCCGTCACGCATCTCTTCTCAATTATTTTATCTCCTATTAATTTGTCGATTGTCGCAAATGGTGCCTATGGATGGGGCTACTCAAAAGGTGCTTAACGCGTGGTTTGAAGCATATAAAAAGGTGGTTGAAGACTGTAAAATTATGCAAGATAATACATATAACATAGACGAATCTGGATTCTCAATTAGAACGAACCGCGAATAAGCTTCTTAACTAGACAATAATGGTTGTATAGTCCTACAACACCTGTCTAGCAACATATCTAAATGTTAGCAACGAGATTTAAGCAACTTTAAGCAAAAAGTATTGTCTACTAATATAATTGTAACGGGGTGGTTGCTGACCGACCGTTACAGTATATATAGCTTGTTATGCGTATTCCAGGCGACCTAGAATATTATCGTCTTTTTGGCTCAATGGGGTGTACCGCGAGCGCAGCCGTACATCGCTATAATAATGCAAACAACTTACAATTAATTATCAAGAAGGGTACAACCCATGGAAAAGTAGAGAGGGTTGTTTTAAAAGGTCACTTCTATATTTCTAATCAAGAATTGCTTACAAAGTCAGAGAAACTCAAATTTGCTCAGCCGACTATGTCAGAGTCCCGATATACAACTAACCGGTTGTCTTTCGGATATTGAGAGCAGGGTTGTGTTACCTACCATAGCCCCGCTTACAAAACCTTCTACAACAGCCCCCAAGGAACCCTTTAATTGTCTAACAAAGATTTTGCGAACGATACGCTGTCTCTATATATAGCCAGCATCCCCTAGCATCCGTTCTGTAAAACAACCACAACTCCTCTCCATCATAGCCCTCACTATCAACTACTGCACCAAAATGGCCCCTATCCAAGTCGGCATCCTCGCCTTCGCCTACCAAGTACTCGACGCCGTCGGCCCAACCGATCTCCTGTGCTCCGCTAACAAGAGCGTCATGGAAACGCTCCGGCAATACGGTCCCATCGACGAAGACCTCATCTCCCGAGCACCAGAGTTCGCGTTCCATCATATTGGCGTGACCAGAGACGCCGTTAACCTCGGTACTAGCCAGATGACGATTATTCCTACAACAATTGTGGATGAGTGTCCTGAGCTGGATATCTTGCTTGTCGCAGGGCCGTACCTGGGTAACTTTGAGTTGCACCCCAAGCACGCTGATCTGATCCAAAGACACGTCGCTGCCGGAAAGATCCTCTTTGCAAACTGCACGGGCGCCAGCCTCGTCGCATCCACCGGTGTGCTAGATGGGAAAAAGGCTACAGTCAATAATGTGGAATACGAGTGGGTGAAGAAGCGCTGGCCAAAAGTCAACTGGACACGAGAGAAGAAGTGGATTATCGACGGCAACATTTGGACAGGCTCCGGAGCGATCGCTGGGACAGACATGGTTGCCCACTGGCTTAAGGAGAACTATGGTTTGGATGTTCTCATCCAAGCTGCTGTCACTTTAGACTATGAGCCACGTGATAGTGATGGATTGTTCAATGTGTTTCCGCAGAGGTTTGCTTCAAATGGAGAAAAGGTCTCTACTCATGTGTTTAGGCATTATGCGGAATAATGAATAATTTATAGATAAGACTCATTAGAAGGGAGCATAGGGATAAACAAATACAAATTCATCTGGCTGCATTTTATACTCCCCACTGGTCACTTAGATACAAAGCACCTATCTTTATCACTTTGATAGACTCAGCCATATTTGAGATAACTCAATCCCCACACGCCTTCGATTATACCCCGTTCACTCAACCTAACGCATGCATTTTTATGTTATCCACCTCTAATATAGACTATGGGGGCCCACCTAGGTGGAATACGTTATTAAAATGAAAAGGAAAGAGAAAAAGAAAAAACGCTATGGGCAGCCCCTCTATTACCATGAAACCGGAGAACATAGAAAGCAATGCGTATCGCAATGTGCAGTGCAATGCAAAAGCCCTATCCAACACCAAATGAAGCACCATTTAACAGAGAGCTAACTTTAACAAGTTCTCATTTGGCATAAATCAGACATTGATAATCAATAAAGCTGATCGCCACCTTAGCATAGTAGTCTTTGGCCGGATATAGATGTGGGTCATGAATTAGAAATCAGCTCATCCGCCTTCCGGCACCGTCCGGATGTCGAAAGACAACCTTCATGGGGTGCTTGTAGGCAGCAACGTAATGAGTATAACTGTTGTTGCTGCGTTTAATTAGGTTAAATCATCCGGCCATAAACGACAAGAGCTATGCATTTTAATGACATAAGTAAGCTGGCGGCATATAGGTATAAATAACAAAGAGCCATCTTGAAAGCCGAAGTCTACTCTAAGCTGATTTCGAAACTCCAAAATGCTTTTGCTACGCTTGTTAACATTTGGCTTTGGCCTTCTCTTCTGCGCTGTTGCGGAAAATATTTCTGTGCCAAATGTTAATGTCGCCTTTCATAAGTCGCCGAAGCCGTTCGAAATTCATGTTGATCGGCATTTCATCGAAAACACTCGGCAGCGCGTTGCAAACACAAGGGCTCCTGTGTTTATAGGCGCAAGAGATGACGGGCCGAGTACTGAAATTTTCTCTACCATTCGGGATTTCTGGGTTAATGAGTATAACTGGAACGCAACTGAAGAGTCTATCAACCAGAAGTAAGTAGCATATAAACAGGCCTTGTTGTTATAATAACAGTTTATAAGGCTACAACAGTTCACAATCATCGTGGAACCGGTAATTGATAATGCTACTTATCTAGTGCCACTGCACTTTGTTCATCACCGTTCACACCGGAAGGACGCCATCCCTCTGCTATTCATTCATGGCTGGCCCGGTTCGTTTCTGGAAGTCAGCAATATTATCGGCAACTTAACAAACCCCCCCAATTCATCTTTGCCAGCGTTTCATGTTGTTGCTCCATCAATCCCAGGTTTCGGATTCTCTCCCGCGCCTCAGAAGCCTGGCTTCGGTCCCGTCGAAACATCACACGCTTTCAACGAACTGATGTGCCAGCTCGGTTACTCCAAATATGTTATTCAAGGCGGAGATTTCGGTGGGGTTATCCTTCGTTATCAGGCTCATTTGTTTCCGAAGAACGTCGTCTCGGCGCTTAGCAATTTCTGGATCATTCAGCCCGAAGCAAATGACATCCGCATGCTCGCAGAGGGATTAGCTACGCCTGACGAAGTTGCATACATTAATATTTTGGAGACCTATATCAATCAAGCATCTGGATACCGCCTAATGCAATCAACAGAGCCACTCACGCTGGCATTTAGCATTACAGACTCTCCATTAGGCAATGCGATGTGGATGTATGCTCTAATGTCAAAGGTCATCGACCCGTCAATCATGGTTTGGACTCCCGAGGAGATCATTACTTGGTCAATGATGTATTACATTCAAGGTCCCTATGGCGGCATGCGGTTTTACAAGGAGGTGCTCAGCGAGGGGGGTCTCGCTGCGCTTGACTTTGGCACCCTGCCCCTGGTGCAGGTCCCAGTCGCCATCAGCCAGTTCCCTTACGATATCTCGTTTCGTATGCCGTTGGAATGGGCGAAGCGTGGAGGAAATGTTCTTAAGAGGACTGTAAACACCCATGGTGGTCACTTTGCCGCCTATGAGGTACCTGGCCTACTACTCAACGATATCTGGTCATGGTTCGGGGATAGAGAAGTTGCAGGAACAAAGGTGTTTATACTTTGATTAACGAAGCAGTCCAAGTGAGCATAGTCACAAATTGCTTGTAATTTTAAAGCAGGCTTATTAGAGGCAATGTGGTCTATATAGTAACCAAATAAAATAGTTTCTAACCGTTCCACCGAGTAACATGAACTGGCGTCGACTTCTGTAGACAAGTGCTTCTCGGGGCTGATGCGACTTAAAATTACTTGACGATGAGTAGTTCGTATGTTTGGGCTTGGTCTGCTTAGAGGTGGCTAGAGTCGAAGATGTGAACATGCGGAGCATGAAGTATAAGACTGAGGAGCCTCTATACCGGCCGAGACACAGATGTAGCGAGATGCGAAGTAAGTATGAAAAATCCATATGGCATACCAACGTTATGTGATGCTCATAGATATTAGACCGATTTGAATAGACCAAGGTCAGTACCTCAGAAACAGCTCTGACCAGAAGCTCTTTTAATTCCCATTTTACAGTTGTAGTCAGCTCCGGCGCTCTGCTCTCACAGAACAACGGTAACATATGGTGCTTCTAGAATAATGATATACTGATTTTCAGCCAGAACCAATATAGAGATATTCTGAAGTTAACGATCAGAAACTCTCTTCGAATGTATCCCAAATCATGTCGCTAGTGTTTCCCCATCCCATAGTCATTGATGCCCATACATCGTGAAAAAGGGGAAGGTTCGTCACCTCGCTAACATCGGTAGACGATCCCGATATATTTAGAGGCCCGGGATCCCATTGTCCCAGGGATGTTTGAAGGCTTCCGTCCATCATAGGACACCCAAAAGTCCTGCTCGCTGGGGCAGTACACGGTGATTTGCTAAGTGAGCCCAACCGATGATCGTATTTTGACTTCATAACACTAAGCACGGCGCGCCTAGCTGAAATAATGTCATTTGAAGCTGTAGCAATATCTGCACCATGCGAAACTTTGGATAAGAACTGATCTAGTTGAAGTTCAGAGCGAGCCCACGCCGAATCGAAATCCGGACAAAGTAAAAGCGGGAATGACAAGCGGAACGACAGTGTAAGGACGACAATAAGCCGAGTCCAGTCGTTTATAGTAAATGAGAGGAGCGACAAATCTTCTAGTTCGCTTATGTAGTCCAGAAAAGCGCGCAGCTTTTTCGTAGCAGTGCAGATCTTGGATAATAGGGGAGAAAACGGAGTTATATTTGCAGACAGGTTGGTCTTCGCTACAGGGAATGCGAGTAAGCTCCCGCAGTCAAGGAATATATCGACAAACATCGTCTGCAATCGTATGGGTTCTTTCTACCACGTAAGCATCTCCCCCGCATGTTCACATTCACCCAGCTTGACGTACCGGAACCCATAACAGTGGGGGTCATGCTGCCCTGCATTTCCTGGTATTGTTGCTCAAGACCAATCAAAATCAGTCGACTGTTCTGCACCGTCTGCACGTCTCTCTCATTGATAGCTTCGGATGCATCGGAGAAGAGATTCGATAGGCGGACTAAAGCCACTAGCGTGTTGTCACTTTCAACTTGGGCGTTGTGTTGAAGGGTGTCAATGGCAGAACTTGCCCAAGGGGGGAAATGGGTACTTAGAATTTTCTCTCCTTTCCATACAACGATATACCTAAAGGAGCGTTCAGATGCAAGAATAAATGCATAATCGAATTTGAGGTCATTGTAACATACGTAGAAACAAGATAGACGTAGGCGAGATATGCTCGGATCTTTTCAAGTTCATCGCCTGTCACTTTCGGACTCCACGGATCACGCATTGTAAGAAAATTCTCATCTAAATGGAGGTCCTGAACAAGATCTGCCGCCATTCGCAAGCAGTGAACAAGCTGTCCGTTTTTAGGCCATAAGTGAAAAGGATACCTTGTGACGTTAGCAAGAAATTCATAGAACTAATTCAACACGCAGACATACCATGCGCAGTATATTAATAAGCCCTGGAGCAGCTCAAGACTTCTTTCCCCTCCAGAGACATACTTGAGCCCTAGGGCTTTCCGAAACTCATCATCATACAGCGCGTGTTTCTGCATCATCTTCGACCCCGAAGCTACAGTTAAGATAGACAGCAGAGTGAAAGGTTTTGTGGCAGCGAGATGTAGGACGGAAGAGTCGTCAGGTAGGATTACAAATGGTAGGTAGTTGACCATGGACTTAAAGGAATTTAGGAGAGATTCGGCGGAAGCTATATTGAATACGGGCTGACGCCAGATGTCGGAGATTAAATGAGGTTGATTCGGCAAACTCGAGGGGCTTGGGATGCTGACGGATGGGCTTGCCATTTGCGAGTTGTCGATAGGATTCTCTTCAATAAGTACAGCATTAAGAGCCTGGTCATGAATTTCCCGGAGGGTTTCGAAGTTGTCATCAAGACCGGCCTTGACTGGCACAGAGTAGTCAATGCTAAAGGTGCTGAGCTTGTCTAGTGGGTGCAGCGACGGATCGCTCTCTCTCATTCTAGAGGTGTTAGAGAGTATCTGGGGGTCGGCAAAACATTGTTCTTACCCCCAAGTGTGTTCCCATCTTCGAGGTCGTGCTGTGGTGCGGGAGATGCACTCTCTCTTCAAGGCGAGACATCTGATAAGAAACTATAAGCATCGACGGGAAAACTAAGGTTGTTTGACGCTTTACTTTTCACACACCCCTGGCTGGTCACTGGGTTGGCACCTGATTCTAGCTGCCCGACAATGCTCACACGCTGTTGAGTTTCGTTTAGAATTGCGGCCTCGTCTCTCTCGATTCATACTAATAGAGTCAGGCGGAGCCAATCGAATTGCTAGATGGTGCAACCTCCTGGATCTAAACTTGAACTCTATGCGTTTTTAACGTCTATTGACTGTAAATGTAAGGTATAGGGAATTAAAACAGATGAATGCAGATAGGATGAGGGTCGGAATCTTCGGCAGGGCAGTCGACTTCTTTCAAAATGAACCAATGAAGTCCTCTACTGACATATCACAGTACGTTACAAGCGCTGATTAGTCATGTTTTTTGCTTACGGATTATTCGAGCAGTGTAATTGAGTTTGCCTGTCACCGCAAGGCGCTACTAGTAGTAGTGGGGCTATATCCGGATCGCACCCGGGTATAGCCTGTGCCTTAATTTTACTGGCCGCAACGCTCACCCGCTAGTCCAAATGGCACTGTCCAGAGTCTTAATAATCTATATCCTTCTGGGCACGATCTTTTTTACAGTACAGCAGTGATGCGTCGAGGCAGCCGTAACAACTATCAGCCTGTTTCGTTTCAGCGTTCATGTATGTAATGCACTGTACATTTCTCAAACAACCATTACTATCCATATGATTGTGATTTTGAAGCACCTATCTGCTTGTCGGTTTATAAGTACTATCAAAATAAGATGGGTGTCTAAAACAATCCATTGTTCATTGAACCACTTAAATCTCCTTCATTTGCCTCAGCCAAGCGATATATTTGTCTCCGACGATGATGCTACTATCATTGCAGATATCTTTGATTGGCAATCGGCTAGTATTGAGCCAGCATTTTGGTATGCCGACGAAGTCCCGGACTTCGCAAGCACCCCACCTCAGCCGTCGCCCGAGAACCAACATGAACCCAACAGTAGGTATTGTGCGGAGGCATTCGAAGTTTGCACTCAGTTCCACCTCCCAAGTCTAGCTATCCCTAGAGCTATGGATCAAGGCCTTCTGCGGCGGTTCCGGTATAGTTTCCGAACGTGGAAAGATGGCGCGGTGGCTCTTCGCGATGAGCTAAATCACAGTATCCAAACGGTGGAACGAGCTTGGTTTTGAGGGTTCATGCTCGTATCCTGTCCCTACCACCGAAGATATGGATATCCACCAAAAGGAATAATACAAGTACTTTGAGGCTGCGCATGGCCTGAGAAATCACCTAGCAGGCTTGCTTAATACTGCATCCGACGACTGGTCCCGCCTGAGGAGTTGGAAGCGGCGGAGTTGGCCAACAGGGAGTTGTTTGAGATGATATTGGAAACCGCTCAAAGCATCGAGAATCCCGATGATAATGAACCTCTAAAGAATGAGGCAGACGTAAGGGAAACTTGGCCCTTCGATTTATATCAAACTACGATATGCAGATATTGTATTTAGCTTGACATTTAATCTTATTGGATTACTTCTGGATTGTAAAGCACAGTTAATTTGAAGATCATCCTTCATTCCACAACCCCTCATCTAATACGCTGTACAAAGTCCCCGCCTTTACGCCTTGCCCCTTGTAGTCTTGTGTAAACCATTCCAACCCGATGCTGGGGTTCAAAAAGACTCAATCACTCCTATCCGACGGAAGCCTATTTCTTCTTTCCCTTCGACTTGCTCTTTGACGGTGCTGGGGCAGGAGATCCCACACTAGAGGCTCTAGATGATGGCGCGGCCGATGTAGCCTTGCTTCCAGGCTTTAGATTATCAATTGCCTTATTCTGCTTTAAGTTAGTTTCTGTTCAATGCATACTGGCTTGCTGGTGACATACCTTGACACTCTTTGACTTCTTCTTCGCGGGTGCGGTATCATGAACGCTGTCTTCATCATTATCTTCCTCCTCTGGTTCACGCTTGGTCTTGCCATTGGCACCATTTGACTTTGGTTGCGTCTCCTCATACTCGCGAGCAACTGTGGTGAGTAGCGTTGTGCACCTCCTGCTGATTTCGAGGGGGGTTCGGCTTAGGAAGAACCAGTCAAAGCGGAAGAGGGGACTCTCGCGAATCTCGTCGCGGATACGCTCGTGAATGTTCTCACTGTCGATCCCAAATCGATCCAAGAGGACCAGAAGGAATCTGTCTTCCTCTTCTGTGTACACCTTCTTGTTTGTTGTCGACACAGAGTAGTTAACCTTCAGCTGCTGCAAAGGAACTCTGTACTGGGACATCTTTCTCTTCAACATCTGGCGTTGGTGTTCGATTTTCTTTGTCTTCTCTTCACCAGCTTCGATAAGGTTGATATACTTCGAGTAGTCATTAAGATCCGTGTAACGTTTCCAGAAAATCTGAGCGTAAGTCTTGACTTCCGCAGTAGTCTTGTTGTCGACTTCTTCAGCGATGGCGTCGTAGTTCTTGCGGCCATACTTTGCAGAGCCGTTAATAAACTGCTGGAAGTCTCGCTTGTTCCAATCCCCAAAGCCTTGCTCTGACAACCGCAGCTTCTCGGCCTGCTCTTCTTCTGTCAACGGTGTAGCATTGTCGATTTCTTGCTGATCCAAAGCTCGCTCGCCCTCTCTATCCGACAAATCTTCCTCTGGTCCGTCAGGAAGTGGCACCTTGTATCCAATTTCCTTCCGAAAATATGCTGTCTCTCGGTCTTGCAAGTCCTGGAGAATGGGGGGGAAGAATTGGTAGTCGTGGATGACAATCTGTTTGGGTGCTCGCGGGGCTTTCGGTTTTGTGTCTGCGGTTCGCCCACCAGTAGAAAGGGCCTGTTTGTAGTACTGGTCCATGGAGTAAGACTGTTCCTTTCGCTCACGCTTGGCTGGATTAATCCACGCGATGCCAATCTCCTTTTTCTTGTTGGTGAAATCCTGACCGTTCCACTCATAAGCAGATTCGGATGTGAACTTCTGCAGATCATCAATGCCCAATTTCTCATATCGAGCATTTAATTCGGCCGTACGTTTCTCGCCGTGCTTGAGGATCTCATCAATATCATCATCACCAATCTCAGCACCCTTTTGCGCCAAAATTCCGGTCGGGCCCTTGGTGTTAAAGACCTTCTCGGCGCCGTGCTGAATCATATTGAGCAACTCGTCCTTATTCGCGGCGGCCTTCGCGGCAATCTGCGCGCGGCCTTGTTGGATAACAAGTTGGTCGAGACGAAGCTTCTGTGCTGCTCGTTCAAGGACCTTCTCTTCGATGGCGTTCTCAGTGACGAAACGGTAAACGACAACTTGTTTGGTTTGCCCAATACGATGCGCTCTGTCCATAGCTTGCAAATCTGCTTGAGGATTCCAATCGCTGTCGTAAAGCACAACGATATCTGCGCTGGTAAGGTTGATTCCAAGGCCACCAGCTCTGGTTGTCAGAAGGAAAACAAACTTCTCGGAGTCAGGCTTGTTGTAATCGTCAATGGCCGCGATACGATCTTCGTGGGCCGTAGATCCATCAATACGGCAGTATTTGAATTCTCTAAAGACGCAATAATCTTCCAAAATATCGAGAAGTCGACTCATCTGAGAGAAGATGAGGACTCTGCTGCCTTGCTTTTGCAGTCTTCCTAGGAGTCTGTCCAACATGACCATCTTTCCAGCATTGACAACGAGATGCTCATCGGTTGTGTATGGAGGTCCCGGTTCGGCGCCCTCAAAGAGATATGGGTGATTACAGCATTTTCGCAACTGCATCACAATATTCAGCAGTCGTGTCTTTGATTCGCGCTTGCCCCCGGCACCGTTGACAGCATCGATATCTTTTTCCAGGATCTTCTTGTACCACTTAACCTGCATATCAGACATTCCAATATACAAATTAACCTCCTTCTTTGGCAGTAGGCTCTTCTCGACATCGCTCTTCACGCGTCTCAATAAGAACGGTCGAAGAACACGATGAAGTTGCTGGACAACGGTATCTTGGTCAGCTCCCTGGCCTGAAAACCACTGGTCAAAAGCTTCGGAATCACCAAAGACATCCGGAAGTAAGAAGTTCAGGAGAGCCCAAAGCTCGTGGAGGTTGTTCTGGAGAGGTGTGCCCGTGATGAGAAGGCGGTTCCTAGAGTTGAAAAGTCGAATGACCTGCGCCAAGGATGACTCCTCATTCTTGATGCGGTGAGCCTCGTCGATTATGATGTACTCCCACGCAAACTTCTTCAAGTGCGACTTTTCTCTCAAAATCATTTCGTAACTGGTAATGCAGACGTCGAACTTCTCATCCACCAGCCGTTCATTGATGAGGGCGTTTCGCTCATCTTTAGCCCCCTGCAGGACCAACACATTGACTTCTGGGGTCCACTTCGCAAACTCTCTCTTCCAGTTGTCGAGAGTTGATTTTGGCACGATAACCAGATGTGGTCCAGTAATGTCCATAATGTGTCGTAAGTATCCTAGAAAGGCGATTGTCTGAAGCGTCTTCCCAAGTCCCATTTCGTCTGCGAGGATGCCCGATATACCATTCTCGTGGAGTGAGATTAGCCAATTCAGGCCAGCGACCTGATAATCTCTCATGGTGCCACCCTTAACAAAGCCGGGTGAGTCTCTGAACACGGTATCCGCTGATCCTCCCTGCTTTTCATCTTTGAGCAGTTCTGCGTCTTCCTCGGCTTCTGTTCTCCGACGTCTTTCGTTGACAGCTCCTCCAGCACGGCTGGCCTTCTTTGCCTTTGCTGCGGCAGCCTCCTCATTCTGGCGATCGATTTCCACCATAATCTGTTTAATATGCGGGTTTGGGTTCGTCTCAATGAAATGGCGAAAGAGGTCGGTCAGGCCCAATAAGTAACGGAATCGTCTAATTGAATCATCTTCCTGCAATATGAGATAAGTATTGCCCCGAAATATCATACCCTCCACGTATTACTTACCTGGGATTGACCTAAACGGTCGTGTTTCTTGCCGAACACGCTCCGTCGCAGTTGTGTCGCCTCGGAGCGTCTCCTCCTCCCATCAACCGGTTCACCGGCCACGCTGCTTGCAGTCGTATTTGGGTTGGTATCGGAGTCTTCGGTAAAATCTGGTGTCTCGTCGATATCCTACATAGCTTGTGTAAGCGATGGTCCTCTATTAGAATCGAACCAAGGGTTCAACGCGCTCCAGATATGGTATTCTGAAATTGGTAGATAAAATAGAGCTCACCATTGCGTCAACGCGCGATTTAATGTTCAGATCGGATGCATCGGCCATTGAGCTATCTGTATCCGCTCCGCTGAGGCGACCGGATCGTGAAGGCGCCATGTTCGCGCAACCTCAGACCCAGGTGGCAGGGGGTGGACGAGCAGGTTTGGTTCGTTGCGGTCTCCAAAGATTTCTCAAGATGCTAAAGAGTGGTTCGTAATCGAGACGTGATGAAAAAGAGTCTCTTTGTTGATGGGTTGCGCTTCAGTTGGTGTAGAATGAGGAAAACCCGTCACACGTTCAAAAAGTCGCGACCTCGATCTCGCGAGGCGCCTGCCCGCCACAGCCTTATCCACAGCCGCGTCAACGTGACAGAGAGTCACGTGAACAGTGAATCGGAGCAATAATGAATTTGTTAAAAGAGCTTTGTGAATCATTCGCAGACTTTCTTTAATGTCACCGTCTATATTTATCAGTTATCCCTGTGCTCTATACATATAACTCTTTGTTTTTATTTTATTTTTAATCTGTTTGTTTAGAGTGTCCGGGAGAATCTCGGGAAGAAACTTCAACGTCAACTTTACTTCTTGGTGTTGCCGCTTCGTCACATGTACAGGTCTTACCAAATCATACTCGAGAACACACCAACCCTCGACACCAACAAAGACATTCAAAGCTCGACTTCATCTACTTAAACTGCTCGTCGCTACTGCAGTCGACGTGGATGGGAAACTTCGTCCTTCAGAAAGCACGAAGCAAAGCATAATCTACCATAACAACAGCCTCCGCTCGTACCCCTCCGTCCGACCGGATCGAACAACAAACCGAAGATGGACTCCATGAGGAGTCTCAACACGTCGTTGCCTCGTGCTTCCCCGCCGAAGCAACAGACCCCAAACCCTCCAGAGCAACTTCTTCAGGCGTTTAAAGATGCTGCTCTATCTGTCACAAAACTCTACAAAACGGCCGCCTCGGACCAGACAAAGCTACGGGCAGAAGGCTACCAAGACGCCCTCGACGACCTGCTCACATATCTCGACAAAGAAGACATCGGATTGTCTGACGGTGAGGGCTGGAAAGTTAGGCAGTGGGCTACCGCACGACTCGATGGCCGGGAAGCGGTTCCAGACAGCGAGGACGAAATGGAGAAAGACCGTGGGTCAAGTCCAGTCGCACAGAAGAAACCAAGTCCCGCCAGCTTGCCCGTACGAAACAGTTCACCAGTGCGTCTTGAGTCGGTGCCGCCAATATTAGAGGTTCCTGAGCCCCTCGAGGAACTCCCATCGCCGCCTACAATAACTGTCCTTCCGCCAACAAGCAGCTTTTCTTTCCGATCTACGCACCAGTATCCACAAGATGCAGATATGTCTGACCAGGGCAACCAAGCAGCAGCAGACTCCGGCGTTGTTTCAGCTGCGCCTACCTCGATCACGATATCACGGTCAAATCGAACTGGTTCCAGGCAGGTTGGAAGGGGAAATAGGCACAATGCGCGGAACAACACAAGAAGTCATGGCAGCGCAAGCACAGGCCAGAAGCGAAAGATAAATTTCGGTGACTTCTTTGATATTGGAGATCTGTCCAAGGATGGATTTGGTGGGGGGGGCAAGCGCTCGCGGTTCGCTTGAGAGAGTCTTTTCGCTGGAAACGACTACTTTTCATGCCACCAAGAGCAACCAGATTCTTTACCGCATACCCAAACATACTTCGACATCGAGCTGTTTCCACCATGCCATAAAGCGCCTCTGAGGCGTTCGTTTGGAATAGCCAAGACAATGATTATACCTTAAGGTGTTACATTCAGGGGTGCATCTGGTGGTGCAAGGTTGTGGATGCTGCATTTACAGGAAGTTATGAGGGGGTTTGCCGCCCAATTCAGCATTGAGGCAGGTTGGCGGCGGGACAGGAGTCCCTGGGATACGCATATCACGCACATATAGACGGATTATGGACCAAGCACTTCACGTTGCACGGGTTTCATTGGGACCCATGAGATCGGTTAGGTTGGGTATGGGTTGGAACTGGTATATTTATTCTAAGGGAGGATGACCTGTACATAGGGAGCTGAGTTAATATCAATACCTAGTTTCAAACCAAGCATGAATCTGATTTCGAGTTACCTTGTGGGATCATAAATGGGTGGGGAATTAGGGTTGGTGGTTATACCATAAGTCAATAGCACACAGAGGCGCGAGAAGAGTCACTGCGCATTACAGCCAAGCTTAACCGTAGTCTTTGTGCGAATGTTGTCGTTTTCCAGACTTTTAAGGGCCTATCGCATCTGGTTGTGGGTTTTGCCCCGCATCAACAATTTATGGGCACCGAAGCTGCCCCTCCCTGGAATGAAAACATCCCGTTGCTTGAAGACAGCGGCGAGGGCAATAGTAACCAAATTGATAGCCAATTAATATTAAGAGCGCATATAGCTCAGTAAGTGAATGTAAGTGAATGTTATTAATTGTGTACTAGAGCTACAGTGTCACAATTATATCAAAGCCTTTGATTGGCAAATCAGACAGCACCTAGAGTTCCACGGGCAACGAATGAAATTTAATAAAATCACAAAAACATAGCCTATGATGAAGAACCCCTAATAGCCTACTTGTTGCCTCCGTCATAGTCAATAAATATAGATGTTTGGGTTACTATGGTTCTTTACTTCCAGAGTACAGCTTCTGAATGGCAAGGCTGACATGGTGGCGGTTGCGCAAGGCTGAAAATAAAATATGCTTTTGATTGGCTAGTAGAACTGCGATATCTTTGTTTCAAGCGGAATCCAAATAATTAATTGGAGCTTCACGATCTCACATGCCACCATAAGTTGGAGGTATAGACGGAAACTTTCTCGATCATGGCTATTACGATATTGGCCCCCGCTCCTCCGATCCAGGATGTAGACTACGATTCCTCGTCAGACTCCGGTTCCGACGGAGGCGCCGACCTCGATGGAGATCTTGATATGCGACCCAAGAAGCGCGCCAGACGTGCTGGAACGACAAGCATAGTCACTCCCGGTGAAGTAGTCACAGATGATCCCCAATGGATGAGGTAAGACCTCCTTCTCTTTCCCCTGGGTCACTTCTCAATGGAGTACCTGCCCAAAGCAATGTCCCTAACAGCCTACAGAGGTCACGGAACCTACGTCGAACCAGCCACCGCAGCCATCCTAGCCACCGTCGCCGGCACCATCCAAAAAACCAACAAGCTCCTCTCCGTGCGGCCGTTGAGGGCGCGCTACACCCCCGAAATCGGTGACCTAGTTGTCGGCCGCATCATCGAGGTACAATCCCGGCGCTGGCGCGTAGACATCGGCGCCCCCCTGCTCGCCGCGCTTCCTCTGTCGGCGATCAATCTCCCCGGAGGTATTCTGCGCAAGAGGACAGAGACGGATGAGCTCCAGATCAGGACGTTCTTGTCGGAGGGAGACCTGCTTGTGTGCGAGGTGCAGTCTTTATTTCACGACGGAAGCGCGAGTTTACATACCCGGAGCTTGAAGTATGGGAAGCTGAGGAACGGTGTTTTTGTGTCGGTTGCAGGAATGGGAGGGGGCGGAGGTGTCGTCAGGAGTAGGCGGCAGGTGTGGACTGTTGAGACGGCTAATGGGGGGGGGCCAGTGGATGTGATTCTTGGGGTGAATGGTTATATTTGGATATCCAAGCACATCAAAACCGCCGATGAAGATAAGGCGGAGGTTGGGATTACAAGGATTGAGGAGAGTACCAACAGCACGGTGTACAGCAGTCAAAACGACGAGATTGCTGCAGAAACTAGGAGGGAGATTGCGAGGATTAGAGGAGTAGTGGCGAGTTTGGTGGAGGCGGGTATGAAGGTCGACGAGGAGATGCTCATGAAGGGATACGGAGCCGCAGTGGAGATAGAGAGAGAAGAGGATGGCCCTGGGGGAGATTTCTTGGGAGGAGAGCACGGAAAGAGGCTGGTGAAGATGTTACAGGGAACAGCGTAGGAGGGGGATAGATCAGACCTGAGGCAGTTTTCGGGGGGGTTCACTACTGTAGATGATATCGACGAGCATGCATGGCGCAAGTTATGTTAGATTGGGGAAATTAATGACCAAATTCATAGTATGTCGCACTCTGGGGTATTCGTCTATATATTTTACAATCCCTCCTGGCCAGTTTCTCATTATATAATTACAAGTATCTCCACATCCCACTTCTATTCCTTACACCACGCTTCAAGAGCAACATCCGTATTCAAGTTGTATCCGTCGAATAAACCCGAGCGTCAAGTTCTCCCATAGTGTGATGTCCATGGAAGCCTTCCTCCGCTGTTGTTCGTCTAGACTCTCAGAGCAGTAGGAAAGCTTGCGCCAACGTCTTGTCTGTGCCTCTATTGACGAAAATATAAATTTGGGGTCGAAAAATTCCATTCCGTAACGGCATCGATTACTGAGTGGGTAAATCTTTGGCCGTCAGGCTGGTTGAGTTGAGTTGACCATTGGTCCGTCTTGAGTAGTTTGAACCGCTCCCTCCCATTTATACCCATGAAGGCTTGTATTCCCTTAAGCTGGCATCGTTCGTGGCCCAGTTGTTTAGTTGACCAATCTCCAAAGCCCCATTCCGACAAGAGTAATCGCGATGCCGGTAATTCCCGTCTGCCTGCTCTTGAGCCCAAATATGCTTCCACTCTTCGCAATTGCCTTCTGCTGCGCCAGTAGCTGTGCGTGGCCAGAGTAGTAACTGTAAATACCGAGTCCAGCGAAGGCTGCGGCTCCAGTAACTCGGCACGGCATACAGTCGTCGCGGAATTCCTCTTTGTCGTTCGCCAGCAAGGTTGTTAATGGTTCCGGGCGCTCGAGCGAGGCGACCGGCGGGATAACTGGGTTGGATTTACCGAACATCGTGGCAAAATGCGTCGAACTTAAGAAGGTGTAGAGCAGGTAAAATTGGTGATGCTGGTGTCGATGCGACCTGTGGTATGAGCCGCCGAAAATGGGGATCGGCGCAATAGCTTGGGCGGGATGCGGCCGCGCCAGGAACCCCACGTCAGATATGTGTGGAGCTCCAAGTCAAGACATCATTATCCCACGTTCGCGCACGACCAAGTGTCCTTGGAAACCCTCCCCATCGCCAAGGATGAGTGGTGTTATTGAGGCTCTCCATATCTTTGAGGATCACCAGTGAGTTGCTTGTTCTCTGCCAGCTTCCAGTTTCCCTTTAAACGCACGACTGACACTCAAACAGCCGCCCCCTCCTCTCGCATACCTATACTGGTCGCCCTCTCTCACCCTCGCAGTTGCTTCCTCTTTACCTCGCACACCCCGAACCTCGACCATCACTAATATATCTTCCGAATACAAACCCCCCCACGCTACTTTTCAACCTGTCACATGCGAACCTGCTCTTCCTCCTCACAACCTCCTCCGAAATAGAACCTCTGCTCGCCCTCGAGTTCCTGCACCGGGTCATAGACGTATTTGAAGAGTTCCTGGGGACGCCATTATTAGCAAGCAAGATTGAAAGCAGCTATGATGTTGTGGCTCAGCTACTCAACGAGATGTGTGACACTGGCGTGGTGTCGACCACAGAGGGGAATGCGCTCCGGGATCTTGTGGAAGTAGAGGGTTGGATTGGCAAATTTCTTGGTGGCATAAATCTCCCAAGGTAAAATGGTTCTCGTTCATCATTGCATGAAGGACATACTAACTCCTTCTGCAGCAATGCTCCCTTTTCTTCGAACACCCCGACTCAAATGCCAGGAATATCCTCTCTCGGCCCAACATCCACCCCAGCACTTCCCTGGCGGCGAGCAAACGTCAAACACACATCCAACGAACTCTATGTTGACATAGTGGAGACTTTATCTGTGATAATAGCGCCATCCGGGCGGCCCCTTTCCGCCTTTGCCACGGGATCAATCGCATTTACAGCCAAGGTCTCCGGCGTACCGGACGTCCTCTTGTCTCTTTCTTCGCCCTCCGGGAGACACAATATTGATAGCACAATGGAGCTTCCGGTTTTCCACCCGTGCGTGAGGTTAGCACACTGGAGAAGCAATCCAGGTGAACTGAGCTTCGTTCCACCAGACGGACGGTTTATCCTCGCGGGGTACGAAGTTAACCTGCTTCCTCTGCCAACAAGCTCTCTCACCAGCTCCTCAAGCAATACTAATCTCAAACTTCCTGTCTCTATTGAAGTCAAAACATCCCTTGGGCCCACTGGCTCGGAATTCGAAGTACGGCTTCTACTTTCCCCCCCACCAGGGCCAGGTCAGAGCAGCTCATCAATATCTTCATTGGGAGCAAGGTCTGCCCGCCTCGGTGGTTCAACATCTGGATCGGCATTTGGAAGTGGCGGGAGCACACCGAAATCGAATTTGGAGGGCCTAACTCTCACAGTGCCTATTCCAGCTGATGTACGGAATTTGAGCGAGATTAGGGCGTCCAGGGGGGATGCCACATATGCGCCTGGTGCTAGAACATTGGAGTGGCATATACCCATCAAAGAGGCTGGCGCGGGGACAGCTACTCTACGTTGTTCAGTGGTGGGAAATTTTGACGATGACGACGAGGGAAGCAATAATGCATTTACCTTTGAGCAATATGACGAAACAGAAGGGTACCAAACTGCGGGTGCCTCTTCGCCAAAGGCTGCAGATGCGGATACTGAAAAATTTAAGGAGAAAGACGATAAGACAGTGGCGAGGAATAAACTACTGATGCCGACAAGCGCGAGGGTTAGTTTTGGAATCAAGGGGTGGCTAGCGAGTGGCCTGAAAGTCGACAGTCTAGTTATTGACTCGAGGAAGAGCAGGGGCTTAGGAGATGGAGTGAAGCCGTACAAAGGAGTGAAGTACCTCTCTGTGAGTAGAGGTGGTGTTGAAGTCCGCTGTTAGATTTGGACGGGGAGCACATACGACGGTTGGCATGGCATTGCTCGGAGTTAATGATGGATGCGGAGTCTGGATGAAGGCATCATTTTGCGGAATTGATCTCATAGAATCATATGGGCATTAGATGGATGGGAACAAAAGTGAAGACTGATTAAGTACATGATATCAACAGAAAAAGACAGTTTTTCTGCTATGATAAAGCTGAAATCTTCACGATAGAAATTGTAGATTCTCAAAACAGATTTAGACCGCCCCATATCAGACAACCCCACAACACCAACCCAAGACCGTTAAATGAAACAAGTGAGGCGCATGCCAGAAGGTATATAAGCAAACTAAACTCGCGAGAGTGTAGAAGCCATGATAAAAGTTTAAAGTAGAACGAGAAAAGAAGGCCGTCGTCTCGGCGCCGGCAAAGGCATATCGTCATCGCCATGGTTCACATGTCGCGTGCTTGCTCAACGTGTATCGAAATCGTAAATAATCGTCTCCGTCGTCCAGAATATTCCTCCTCTCTAATTATCCAACAAGCCCCGCAACTCTCAGCTGCTCCTTCACCAATCCCTTCATTCTCTCTATCCCTGTGGGTGTTCCGCTCCTCGAGGCTGCACTTTTGGGCGTTTCGCATCGCGGCGGCGCCTCATACTTCATCTGTGATAGTAAAACTTCTTCTTCTTCGGCACAACCTTGACCCATTCTATGAATCTCTTGTTCAACATCTGCCAGTAGTGCGTACACATCTGAGTCGGCATAGATGCGAATGCTTTCTGCGCTAGGTCTCCCCACCGTACTGTGACTATCTCTATGCCGTTCACCAAATGGCTCTTTCTCCGTTGTATGTAATGGAGGAGGCGATGTTGATAGTTGAGGTGGCACTGGCTGTGCAAGGCGGGCTGGAGCTTCTGGCTCAGGTGATGCACGTCGCTTTGATGGCCTAATAAGTGGCGACGGCGACAGGGACGCTGCCTTAGTGGGAGATCTCGGGGGTGTATGGTCGGCTGTAGCGAGAGATTGTAGTATATTCATGGCTTCATATTCCGGTGTACTCTTTTTATCTGTCTCGTTGTTCTGGGCGGGTATCATTAATGCGGCAGCAACATGTTCGAGAAGCTTTTGTCGAACGCGTGTACGACGGTTCTCAGCATACTCCAGCTTAGATACCCAATCGTCGATACTGGCGTCAAGTTCTGACAGTGCCTCCTCCTGTTTTAAGATGGCATCATGTGAGAAGCGTGCAACGCGGGGTGATCGGAGGTAGCTGCAGATGCGGTCGTGGAGGTTGCGGCGGCCAGACCTGAGGGATCGGTGAGTTCTACGGAGATACTCGCAGCGTTCATCCAGAGCACGGAGTTCCTAAGACATGTTAATGATTTTACTCGAAGCAAACATTGGGACTTGCTTACCCTTGATAGTTCTCCCACATCCTTCGAAGCTAAAACTTCAAACTGCGCGGCTTGGCCTTGCGCTTGTTGCCGTAGAGTTTCAATATCTTGTGCTGAGAACTTCGACGCCGCATCGGAAGCTTTGACACCTGTGGGCAATGTTATAAATGCCTTCTGCTCGATTGCCTTTGTAGTGGCGCTCTTGATAGACGATCCATCCGCACGCTTCTTCGGTCGTCCTCGATCCATGATCGAGGCTTCTGATTCTGTGCGCCTATGGCCTGGTCTTGTGACGGTGGCAAATGACGACGACTCTGAGAGGCCTCTGGTATGGTTCCGTGGAGTAGGACTTGGCTTACGGGTCACTAGTGGAGCCTTTGGTGCCGGTGACGATCGTCCTGGAGCTTTTGGGGAGGAAGTACTACTTCCAGGGGCAAGCTTTAGTGGCACCAAACTCGCAGTAGACGCCGAGAAATCTGTCAGCGGAGTGAATGGGGTGAATGGAGTTATGGTTGGGACAGCAGAAGGCAAGGACGAAGCTAGCGCGGACTGAGGAGACGCTTCAGGCAAGAAACGTGCTGATTTCGGAGGCACTTCTGGTGGAGTATCGCTGGCAGAGCTTTGCTCGCTGAGTCTATTAAGAACTCTCCTAGGAAATGTATCTCTCTCGGGTGAGCCGTTCATGTTAGTTGGGATAATCAGAGGAGCCAGCCTATTTGCATGTCTAGAGTGCATTTTAGAGCTCGGCGATGCGGAATTGCGGCGCTGAAGCTGTATCCTCGAGACACGGCGTTGCTCGATGTCCACGACTGGCCCTTCGATGCCGGCGAACATTGACTCTCCGAAGGCGTTCTCTCTCCAGCATGGCTCACCGGGAGCACTGATTGAGCGCTCATGTACAGGAAATCTTCCTGGGATAGTTGCTATCGTTTGTCAGTAACAGGTGTTTCATAGAAAACCAAGCGACTTACGAGAATCCATCGCAACCTCCTGAACCGTTGCCATGTGTCCTAGATCCGTGACGCTGGGCTTTCGTCGCCGGCCGAGACTTGGCTCTCTCTTCAGGCCAGTTGCGGAAATGGGGCTAGGTCCCTCTACAGAATTCCCCTTGGCTGCCATGGCGGTCGATGCTGTTTGGTCTAAGTCGGGAGTGTTGCGGCCGAATTCAGGGGTTTTGCGACCGAATTCGGGAGTCTTGCGGCCGAGGGAGGTGGTTATGGCGAGCTTCTCCTGGCTCGAACTCGGAAATAGCTGGTATTTTGGTAGTTGTGCTGGTTGATGCATTCTCCATACGTATTTGTCTTTCTCCTTTCCGTCTACGAGGCCTCGATCCGGCGTTTGGCTCTGTCAACTGTTAGAAGCGTATTGGCAAGTTTCTGCGGAGTGCTCACTCGTTCATAGGTAGTATGAGGGGATGACTCTCGAGAGGAATATTTGTTTGATGCCAGCATCGAGGCGGGGTCGATCATTAGGTCGGCAATATGAGCCATATTTGAGGCTGATACCTCCTGCAAGTTGGGAATGCGCTGCTCCAGATAAAGGGCACAAAGGGCATAGGAAACAGTATTAAAGGCTATATAGCATAAGCCGTAATATAAATCGACGAAACAGAGACACCCCACTGTCGTCACGTCACATATTCCACGGCGAGGTTTCAATCCCGCAACTGAGATTGAGACCTTAATATGTGGCGAAGATAATGTCTGGCAGGTCTGCGATCAGACCCTGCTTACCAGTATAAACACCCATATATAACCCAACCCTGCTGCGATATAAGACAAGGATAGGAGACCAACCCTCTCTTCCCCGGACGCCCTAATCTGTGCGCTACGGTTCCAGGCGCTGTACGGCCTACATTTTGGACGGGAAAGGCTGCCGTTTGGGGTTTAGAAATAGTAGCGAGCGGGGCAATGGTCGACGACGGGGAGCGTGGAATCGTTAGAGGTGAGACATCTGAAACTCAGTGGATGTGACTAAGGTACGCTGGGACGCCTGCCAAGACAATGACAGGCGTAAATGTCGGTCGGAGTGGATGATTCTTCCCTGCTATATGCATGGGCATTGCTGGGATAATATCCGAACTATCCACTCATGAGGAGGAGGATACTCGGTTAATGTTTCTGCACAGACAATCTGGACTGCTACAACTGGGCTAACAGAGCAAAATGAGGTCGAATGACACCAAAGTCCACTTGGAGCTCTGAGAAACGGGCCGTTGACCTGGGTATCGTACAGAATCTCTGCCGTTGCAGCATTGAACGCTAGGAACCGACCTTCCCAAGCTATCTTAGGCTAATGATCAAACTAGAAGATCTGGACTTGCGGTAGCGGACTTCTAGGGGGAGATAACACGAGGTCGTGGGTTTCCCATCTGAAAAATAAGCCACCCATTCGGAGACAGGAGACAGAAAGCGTTACGCCGATGGTTGAGAGTATGTGGGTGTTAAGTGGGTGCAGCTGGACAAATGAAGATTCCCATGCTTGAGGCGCGCGCGACCCGAGACACTGGATTCCTCATCATGTCATTGGGGACTAATCTTGGAGATTTTATTGCCCCTCCATTCCGGGTTCTTCGGATTGGCTTATTCTATGCGCCTTGTCTATCTGGCGAAGAAGCTGTTGATGATTCCAGAGAATCCCCACCAATACAACAATAGCTTTCAACCCGGGTAGCAACCATTCATGCTCTTGAAACCCTAGCAATATATTCAAACCAATTTGCTCAAGACAAACATAATAATAACCTCTGGATAGATAGTAATCGCGCAGGTATCTCAAATTGACCGTAGCAAATCCCTCGGGAGCACGGATGGCACGCAGTGAGTAAAAGGGGACGCGCAGTAACCGTCCAACGGCCATCAATCAGAGGATCATCATAGCTCCTGGGCAGAATCCGTCACAGTGGCCGTTCACTCATGCAGTGCGATAATTTCGGCACCTGCATATGTATGTGCGAGCGGGTTACATGAACCTATTCAGGACAATTTTCAGGTCGATGCGAACCATGCTTTCTCTAGGGTAGTATGCGTACCTGCCTTTTCGTACAGAGTTGCAGTCGTTTTCTCGCACCCGTGCTGGTATCCTTGCCTCATTCCACTGTACTGTGCAGTAGTGAGTGGGGGGTTGGTCAGTCACCACATCTCGAAACCTTCACGTCCGCAGCACGCGCTCGGGCCAGTTTCGTGCCCGTGAACAAAGCCCAGCCTCCTGTTCCTGCAGTGCGTCGGGCACACATATAGATCAGATGAAACCGAATTGCTTGGTATGGAACGAGTTCCTGGAGAATTCGGTTTTAAAACGAAGTTTCAAGCACCACAAAACATATTTGAGACTCAGCCGTTACTTTGCTGTTCCTGTAGTACTTGGTCTTTGTCAACATGATAGGATAGATACAATAACTTTGAAGTCCATGAAAATAGGTTCTCGCGTGCATAGTGTATAGGCAGTACAGGTTGATCTCAGTGTCCTGTACATTGTATCGGTCAACTTGGACATAAAACGTCGTCAAGTCACCCGTTGTAAGTGCTGGACCGCACCCAGTCGGCCAAGTCGGTGTCAGACACCATTGAGCAAATCCCTTCATAATCTTATCATATTGCTTGATGAGAGGGAGGTGAAGGCTTCAGCCCTGTCCTCCGAGCCGCTCCCATCTATGCGAGCACTATGCGAGGTCGCGAAATTCGGTGCGGTTTCATCCGACCTTTCTTCCTTTTGTCCTTGGCCAGGGCCGGTAGAGACTGCAAACTCCCCGCCAATCGATAAGGGTTGTATGGGAGTGTATGACCCTGAGCAAAAAAGCACAAATATGCATCTGTGCTTTGCTTGGTATTGTGTCAAGTTGTGTATGAGGCTTGGCAAGAAGCGGGGCAGAGCGCCCATCACATCCCGCCCTCACTCGCAAAACGCAAAACATGCTGTACTTGAACACTCGAATGCGACAGCAACACCTGAAAACTGATTCTGTGATATTACTTCCTACATCTGTATAGAGGACCAACAAGGACAGCTGCGGCACCGGACCTTCCATAGGTTTGGACTAGATAGTTGATTGAGGAAACGCATCGACCTCTTCGGCAATCCCGTCATATATGCAAAGCACGGCCCTCACGATTCATCAAGTACTAGTTTTCAATGACCGCCTGATCGATCTTCAGAGCATCCCACACGCACACTGATGCACTGTGTTCAAGGGAGGCAGCTCATTGCGTGGCACATGGTACAATAAAATGGCCTGATTCTCAAAAGAGATGCGCTCGTTGCCATTGCGCTCGACTATCAGACCAGGTAGTCTCCCTCTTGCGGTTGGCAGTTTTGCCCATCGCAGGTTGGAACCTTGGAGGGGTTGTTGTTGAATGCATCACTCGAGCCCCTCCCCAGGATTCCCATGTCATGGCTTCGGGGCAGCAATAAGGTCATCCAACCACGTGTAGGGGGGGTGCCATGCCCTTGAATCGTCAAAGTTGGTTGACATATTAAACTAAGGACGGGCTATTACCCCGTACATAGCACCGCGGGGCAGGCCAGCAGAGAGCTCAAGCTTCCCCAACTGTTCGTTATAGGTTCTCCAAGCTTATCTGATGGAATTATTAACTAACCTGCGCAAATATGCCGAGATAAAACATTATGTGTCGCCACGCTTGATGGGCAATTTTGCTCTATGGGGCTGATTATAATGAATCGGTATACCGCCAGTGGGTATCAATCCCTCGAATATTGAATCTGAGCTCCTTTATGGATCCAGGCTTAACTCAGTAGCCAAGCCCGTCCCGTCCGGGAACCCTTCCCGCCTCAACTGGTTTTGTTGGGGACAGGTCAAAAAGACATGTATCTTGGAGCGTTTGTGACAGAGTAAATCCATGGGGGTTGTGATGTAATTTTCATCGGTACCTCGTCCTCTGGGCATACCGCCGTTTGCGAAAGACGTGAGTTCCCCCCTTATCTGATATTTTCTTAGTAAGAGCTTTCAATCGCTGAGCTCTGGTGGCCGGCCAAAGCTCCCCTGAATATAATAGAACATATAAGGCCCGGGGTGTAGTCACACCATTGGCCAGGATATCAAAGCAACGTCTGAGGGCCGCGACTTTTGTCGAAGTGATCAACTGCAAAGTAAGAAGTGCCTGCATCTTTGTGTGGGAGGAGTGACCATAAGAGTAAAATATTGGTTCATCGTTGAGCAGCTGTCTACACACATCACTTAATGTGTGCCCCCAGTTTACTGCCGGCAGTTTCCACTGCCGATGCCAATGGTGAACGACTACCATGTCCCCTTGTTTCACGACTCAAGATAACTTCTAGCTACTCATTGTTCCGTCAAATAACGCTCGATCATCGTTCTACCAAACAGTAACAATACTTGAATTGATGTTATCGGGATCATCAGCGGAACTTGCCACTGAACCCCGAGTCAAACATTGGAGTAGATGCGAAACGCTCGCACCACGTAGATCATTGCTGAAGTAGATAAATCGTAACATAGTGCTCGTTCTTGCATCGCACAACTACCGCGAGACGAGCCGTGTGCTCGTGATGGCGGGATCCCGCAATTCACGTCTCAAATTGCTGGCCATGCGCGGCTTCCAGCTGTGTGGCGCAATGTTAAAAACAAGCATCGCCATGGTGGGATAGCTCGGAGAACAAACTTGCCGGCGTTAGGTGTTTGAAATGAAAGGAAACAACAGTTCGGGGTGTGAAACGGGGAAGGGGAAAGGTTTGTGTGTTGAAGAAGATGGCGGACAAGTCCACTTAGTTGGTCAATTCTCAAGGTAACGTACTCAACTGATCAATACCACCACTGAGACATCTGTCAACTGCGATGAATCTCCATGGCCCAGATGAGCATTTTGTGATTCCACAGAAAATCCGCTTTGGGTGGGTTTGACAGACGTATACTACGTAGTAATAACTAACCTCAATATTAAGGCACCAAATCTCGCCGGCCAATAAGCCGAGGCCAGCCGTAGAAATGGACAACACGAATAAAGGACCACCTTCCGTATCGGTGATAAAGGCACCGAAAACTAGCAAAAGAGTCATTTGGAAGGGTTAGGGCTTATTTCTATGAAGCTTTTGATCTCATTGACGAGATCTCTGGCCTCATTGCCTCATAGAATTTCGGTCACAGCTGTTCGAGTTCCATTTCCAAAGACCCAAATCCGGAAAATGGCTACATCTGAAACTCCACGCAGGAGTCGCCGTGACGAATGCACTCTCTCCAACTATGATTGCTGGAAGACAAAGCATACCATTGCTGATCTCTTTATTGACTTCAAGAACCAGAAGCTCGATGGAACAGTGACGCTGCAGCTTGAGTCGCTGACTGAGAAGGAGTCCAAGTCCATTATCCTTGACACCAGCTTCCTTGAAATCACCTCCATCAACGTCAATGGCCAACTCGCAGACTCCGGGAGCTGGTCAGTCGCACCAAGGTCGGGGCCGCTTGGTTCCGCCTTGACCGTGGAGATCCAAGGTGGAGAGTCCAAGGGCCAGGTGGTAGAGCTTGCGATAGAGGTCTCAACGACCGACAAGTGCACAGCTTTGCAATGGCTCACACCTGCCCAAACTAAGAGCGACACGCCATATATGTTCTCTCAGTGCCAGGCAATCCACGCAAGAAGCATGTTCCCGTGTCAAGACACGCCGGATGTGAAGTCAACCTACGATTTCCTCATCCACTCAACACTTCCCGTGATTGCAAGCGGAGTTCCAGTTGAGGGCGAGCAAGGCCTTGACTTCAAGTCCAAGACCGGAGCGAAGCTTTATCACTTCAAGCAGAATATTCCCATGACCGCGTATCTATTCGCCCTCGCATCTGGGGATATTGCTACCGCTAAAATCGGACCACGCAGTGCCGTAGCCGCCTCCCCAAAGGAGCTTGCGGCATCAAAGTGGGAGTTGGAGAAGGATACTGAGAACTTCATTAAAATCGCCGAGGACCTCATCTCTCCTTATGTCTGGGGCCAATACAACGTCCTTGTACTCCCCGCTAGCTTCCCGTACGGTGGAATGGAAAACCCAGTCTACACGTTCGCAACGCCTACTCTTATCAGTGGCGATCGCGAAAATGTTGACGTGATCGCCCACGAGCTTAGCCACAGCTGGAGTGGAAACCTCGTGTCGGCAGCGTCGTGGGAGCACTTCTGGCTCAACGAGGGATGGACGACGTACCTGGAGCGCCGACTCCAGGCTGCAGTTCACGGGGAGGCATACCGTGACTTTTCAGCCATTATCGGATGGAAGGCTCTGGAGGATGCAGTTAATCTCTTTGGCAGCGAGCATGACTACACGAAGCTTGTGCTCGACTTGAAGGGACTTGACCCCGATGATGCGTTTAGCACTATTCCCTACGAGAAAGGCTTCCACTTCCTTTACTATATTGAGAAGCTAGTAGGAAAGGACAAGTTCGATCAATTCATCCCACATTACTTCAACACATGGGCTCAGAAGTCTCTGGACTCATTTGAGTTTAAGGATACGCTTATCAACTTCTTTGCCGGCGATGCTGAGGCATCGCAGAAGGTTAAGGAGATTGATTGGGATGCGTGGTTTTACAATCCTGGCCTGCCACCAAAGCCAAAGTTTGACACAAGCCTAGTAGACAAAGCCTATGCGCTGGCAGATCGCTGGACGGCATCAACTGGCTTCAAGCCGTCGCCAGAGGACATCCAAGGCTTCTCGGCAAACCAGACCGTCGTCTTTCTCGAGTCGCTTCTCACTTCCTTCTCCAGGTCTCCGCTTCTCCCAGACCAAACTACCCTCTTGGGCAACACGTATTCGCTATTCAAGACGCAAAACGTCGAGCTCTCCGCGAGGTTCCTGCAGCTCGGACTCCTGGCCAAGGACAAGAACGCGTACGAGCCAGCTGCTGAGTTGCTCGGACGTGTAGGACGCATGAAGTTTGTGCGCCCGTTGTATAGAAAGCTCGCATCGGCAGACAGGGAATTTGCCCTCAAGACGTACGCGGCAAACAAGGGCTTCTACCACCCCATCTGTAATGCGATGGTATCGAAGGATTTTGGGGAGAAGCAGTAGTTAGATACAATTTGAGGCAGGCGTATATGGTAATAAGCATGTGTGCGGCAAGATGCGATAAACATATTTAGAGACATATAATTATTTTAAATTCAGTAATTATATTCTTCGGACGAATATTGAAATTTTAAATATATTGTGATTGAAAATGACGAGTAACCATGTGTAATATATTTTTGGCATAATTTATTTGTCGAAATATAGTCATGAATATTTCACAATGCACTATTGCTTTACTTATAAAGGCCATACTTAATTCATACGAGGGAGTTCTGATATACAATTCCTTTCCTACTTTACACCATATAATGAGCCGTCTCATTCATCCGAGAAACTGAAGTGACAAATATGTCAAGATAGCCAATAGGGTTACTATAATAAGCTATAAGTGGTAATCATTGTATCCCATTCAAGCCTCCACGGGGCAACAGATCTTCCTCTACAGGTGACGCTGATACAGCACTGTCCGCCCTCTTCTATCCCAACTCTGTATGGATCTAAGCTATCGGCTCCTCGGCCGCGTAGTGCAGGTAAGCACCCAGGGTCTTGATACCTTCAAGGTAGTTGCTCTTATCAAGCTTCTCGTTAGTGCTGTGCGCCATATCGGTGCTGCTGCCCATTGGCAACAACAGTACATTCTTGCCGGTTGCCTCCTCAAATGTCAACGTAACTGGGATACTGCAACCTGTTAGCAAAACGCCAAGTTAGCGTGGGTTCTATGGGGTCAGAAGCATACCTTCCACCTTCTCTAGTCAAATCCGGTGAGACGCCCCAGACGCGCTTCGATGCCTTGGCGGCGGCGCTGAAGTTCCAGTGGTTGGGGCTCGCGACCCACCACTTGCCGTCGTGCATCAGTTGACAGTCGAGTGTGTTCTTCGAGCCCAGCTTGGCGAAAACCTCCTCGACGTACTTCTTAACCAGGCGGGTCACGTCCTCGCTCTGCATGTTGGGCACGGTGCGGATAGAGAACTTGCCAATAACCTTGGCGGGGATGACGGTCTTGGCGCCGGGTTGGGAGAAAGCTCCCTCGATACCGTGGACGGAGAGGGAGGGGAAGCGCCAGCGCGCCATGAGGGTGCTCTCCTTGTCCTCGAAGATGGTGGTCTTGGAGCCGAGGGACTCGTGGAGGTTGTCCATGGTGAAAGCAATGTCCTTGTAGAGGCCCTTCTCTTCCTCGGTGACAGGGGCAACGAGCTCGGCGAGGCCAGGGATTTGGATCTTGCCGTTGGTGTCAACCAGCGAACCGAGGACGCGGACGAGATCGGTCATGGGCTCCTGTGCGGAACCACCAAAGACACCGCTGTGAAGATCTTGGCCGGGGCCGGAAATTTGAACGGAGTAGTAGTTGCAGCCGCGAAGACCATAGGTGAGGCAGGGCTTCTCGGTGCCGAGCCAGTAGTTATCAGAGATACACACGGCATCGGTGTCCTTGAAGAACTTTCCAGCCTCCTCCTTGATGAAATCATCAAGACCCTCAGATCCGTATTCCTCCATACCCTCGAAGCACATCAGCAGGTTGACGGGGAAGTCAATCCCAGCCTTCTGGTGCGCCTCGATAGCGTTGAGCCATCCCAAAACCGGGCCCTTGTCATCAGTGCTACCACGGCCAAACATGCGTCCCTTATCATCAACAGTGAGCTCGAACGGCTCGGTTGCCCATCCGTCCTCCTTCGCAGCTGGCTGGACGTCGTAATGTCCGTAGACGAGGATCGTACGCTTCGCAGTGTCGTTTCCGTATCTGGCAACAACCACGGGAGGAAGCATCAAGTGCTCCTTGCCTGGCTGGGGGCCCAAGGGCCTCAGCTCGGCCTGGGCGCCTAAGGCCTCGAGCTCCTTCCCGAGCCACTCTCCCATGCGCACAACATCTGGGCGACGCTCATCTTCAGCAGAGATGGAGGGGATGGCGACTGCCTGACGAAGGCGCTCGATGAAGTTGTCAGCTTGGGTGTCGACCTCTTGGAAGAATCTGTCCAGTTGTTGTGGGGCCATTTTCTGCGCTTGATGCTCGCGGCGTTGTTCTGGTGTCAGAAGCTGAGATGAGTACGAACGAATGGCAGAAGTCTTGCTTTGAACAAATCTGGGTATAATATGTCGAGGAGGGGATATAGAGGAAGTGCGGCAGGCTGTAGATGTGGTAAAAGTGTTCAAGCTGGCGTTAGCTTGCTTGAAGATGTTTCTCGCCAGAAGTCTTGACATTGGAGGACCCTGTATAGGAAGGTGTAGTGAAGTGCGCTGTCGTACAGCCTTGTGGTGGGGTTTCGCTGCAGTTACCAATCGACGAGGGGCCGGTTAGGAACGGTCCATTACTCATGGCTTCCAAAAGTCCGAAGTAGGACCGTGCACGACTGAGGACTGATAACAAAACTCGCAGCTTATAGAATTTCTCCTTTCATCTCGATTTTTGAGCAACTAGCTTGTTGGAATGCTCTAATAGTTCTAAGTAGTTAGCACTCTTAATTTTATTTACAGCTGCTGTAAGCACGTAGTGGGCTGTTCTGAGTTTTCAAATGCCCCCAAAAGGTTTTTGGACGGCACAAAGTATCCGGAACCCCGCACACTCTACCATACTGAGAAACAATTCTTCACTCCGTGTGGTAGTATTGGTTAGATTATAAGAGTGTAGTATTGTACATATATCTACTATACATAATTTGTATATACAAAGATGGCTCTAAGCCTCTAAAGTTTTTATACAGTTAATAAAACGCGCTCCGGCGTCAAGGGACGCTGCCATACATCCTCCTCCTCGTCTTTGGTATTTGAACGCCTTGGTCTTATTTTAACAACGGGTGCAAATTTCAACAAATGCTCCATGCCCTTTTCAAAATTCTCGTCCATTAATTTGGCAACAGCTCGATCTGTGCGGACAGAGACAACAAGTAGTTTCGTGAGTGATCCGGAAGGCCGCCACTCCTTAAAAATCAGTAGTTCTGATTTGACAATTTCAACTGCGTGGTGAAGAGCTTTCCACTGGGTTACAGGCGATGATTTATCAGAGGTTTGACCCCCATCCTGAGAACTTGGCGGGCACATTTCCCTGACGACATAAACTCCAGCGGTCAGATCCCACAAGCTGCCAGGCGGAGGGGATGGCCCAGGAAAATACACCTGGGTGGTGTTTTGGAACATAAATGCAGCTTGAAGGCTGTTGGTAACCCGCTTCCGCATCTCGAACCTCGCGCATGCGTCTAGACAAGCGCGTTGCCAAATAACACGTGCCGTACTGTAAAGGCGCCAGCGCCAGGCGAGTTTGAAAAGGATTTCGTACGTTGTCCCATCAGCGACAAATCTGGCCCGCGCAGATACGCGATCTAAAGCCTCGATGTTGTTTTGAAAGTCTATCGCGTCCGTAGAGTGATTGAATATGGTGTTGATAGACACAGCATTGGGCAGGACATTCTGCTCAACCATGTAGTCCACGAGAGACCAGCACTCTGAGAGGAGACCACGCTTTCCCAGTTCTTCCAGAACCTTATTAGCCCCGGACACTGAGAGCCATCCATTTCCATAGCGAGATGTCATATGCTTGACGAAAGGAGCAACGAGCTCATTTTTGTTCAGGCAGAATATCATTTCGTGGGGCAGCAACAGCTCGCAGACGTCGCTCAGAAGCCCTTCCTCATGGAAAAGTCCTCGCTCGCGCATTGCTTCGAAGACATGCAAAATGGCCTTGGGATTTTGCAATACCATCATAAATGCCCTCCAAGTCCCAGAATTGGGGCGATAGCCACTGTGTATCATTACCCCTAGCAAAGAGGAGAAAGTATTGATATTTTGCGTCTTCGCACAGCCCCGCAGAAGGATATTGAAGGTTTCGGGTGTCAGCGGGAACCCGTACTTACGCGCCCTGTCGAATATCTCACGGGTTGCAGCCACTTTGCCATACTTCGCAAGAAATGACACTGCTTCGTTTAAAGCGGTGATGCTCATCACTTCCATGCACTCATCATAGGCAAATACCTCCAGCAGCCGCTGGGTGACGATCAGTACATGGTCTTCGTGTTTCCTGTAGAGCATCTTATGAAGCGGACTTGTCATCTTTATCCCCGTTAATGAGTGTATATAGAATTCGAGAGACCTTTCCGTCAGTCTTTTCGGCTTAGGTATGCTGTCCGCCCTCCTCGGTATATCATCAATCTTACCGGATGCAAGGTAATACTGCGTAGTAATTTGTGGCGCGCCTCTCGCATCCTCAGGTATACCCACATCTTTGTTTGATGACCTCGTACTGTACTGGGAAAACGTAAAGGCTTGATTTGTTGAGTTGGGAGCTGCCGTCGGGACGATTCGGAAAATGTGTGATGCAGCTGCGGAGATGCATATCGGCGGCCCTGTCAACAGTAACAACCGAGTAGGCTTGCCCTCCTCGGCTTCAAGTAACTCGATATCACAACCAGTCATGAACTTGATGTCCATTATATTGTTACCGGTCCCGAAGAGCAGCGAGTCAACAGCGGTGTCGGGGACTGTAATCCTAAGAACAGTGTTCTCAACTCGTTTCGGGGTGTGACGAATAAGCGTTTGGAGTACTCCCGGCGGCGACCTTTGAGGTAAGCCTCTATCCTCGTTCATATTTTCGTGCTGCAATCTGCGTACTGTGTCTTCGTACCACCATCTCATTTCAGAACGCTCTGTCGTCGATAATATCATCCGCACCTTCTCTCCATATGCAACTTTTCTGAACAGGTTCTCCTGGGTAGCTGGGGGAGGATATGCTTGGACAATTTCTCGCATCATCTTAGCTCCTGCATCGCTTTGTTGGTCACTCGTAGGTGGGTATTTGCTAGATTTAGCACGGGTCTTGCGACCTTTTCGCGCTGTATCATCATCATTGACTAGCACTTGGCGCACTTTGAGGGTTTGGAGGTCATGAAGGCCCGGCACCCGGCGCGCCTTGACTTTCTTAAGCGGCCGTGGGCGTTTTATCGTGCCTCTTCGGTTCAATCCGACTTGCGGCTCCTTATTGTTGTAGGCATCTTCATGACTTGTCTGGCGAGAATATTGATGCGTTTCTTCTGATGTTGACGTCGATTTATACTCCTGACTGGAGGAATCCGGCGCCACCGGACGGGTATCAAGGGCGTGGGTATCAAATGCGGTTGATGAAGGACATGCTTGCTGCGATTCAGACGCCGATCGAGAATGGAGGGCCGGTTGCTCATTGCGGAGGGCTTCTGCTGCGCTTGAACCAAATCCTCGTGCCCACCTCGGGTATAGAAAGAATAATGGCTCGCGAGTGTCGCGATGGAGTTTTGGCGAACATCTAGACACGGCTGCCTTGCATATCGAAATGCTACGGCTGCCAGGTACCATGTCCTACAGTCATGACATGCAAAGAAAAAAGAAGATGGAGGAATTGTCGAGTGGTTTGGCCCTGAGAGATATGGCGATTTGGTATGTAGCTGGTCCCTTTTCAATTCAGAGCTTCAAAATTGTCACCCATGGACTCGCAGGGCGGTGTGAATCGAGACGAATAAAGACTAGCGTAAAATACTGCCATATTGTGTACGGAAATACTTTACTCCGTGTTCCGTTCTTGGAGATAGGAAACGTGAACAGTGACGAGCAAATTTCAAATGACCGAGACAGACTTATAATCCTTCAAAATGCTAAGCATACATAGTAAATATTTATTTGATATATATCAGGATGAGGGTGGAGATAGAACCCAGTTTTACACGCTGTACTGCTGATACTCCACACTGTACTACTCGAGTACAGTATGGCCCAGAGATACAAGATGGACGATCCTTAGCAATCAGATTAGATTAGATGTGAAGTCGTGCCCCACCATCGACTAGTGCTCATGGAAATTTACACCAAATGCCTCGTTGTGACTCCAACCTTTAGCAATTGTCACGCTCTTGCAGTTCTTCCCGTTTCTTAAAACATAATTGTACGGCCTTGCGACAAGATATCCATGAATTACAGAAGGTAGCACGGCATCACGATGCAGCTCACCTCTTCGGGCATCGAGCCTGTGCGCTCGAGTGGTCCTGCAGTAAAAGAGCAGGTGGTCGATAAGATCCCCAAGCGCTTTAAAGAGCTTAAATTTGGAGTCCAGTAAGTGATAATACAGCTGCTGTTTCTCCGTATCATTACTCAAACTAACTACTTAGGTCCACGCGCGATATTGTGAACCAAGGAGTACTCGAGGTCTCTGATCGCATGCTCTACGATGTAGAGAAGAATCGCAAACCTGTTCCGAACGGAGCTGTAGATCCCAGACTGGTGAGCATATACCAACTTACTGATTATAACTGCAGTGCTAACATCGATTCTAGGGTACCTCGAGCAAGACCGGACGATGCGAAACATGCGGCGAGGGATTGAATAACTGCAATGGCCATTTTGGCCATGTTAGATTAGCCCTCCCAGCATTTCATATTGGATACTTGAAGCTCGTGATAGCTATTCTACAAGAGATCTGCAAGGACTGCGCCCGAGTGTTGCTCACCGAGAGCGAGCGCCGACAATTCCTTAAAGAGCTACGACGTCCCAACATTGACAATTTAAAGCGCACCCAAATCTGCAAAAAGATCAACGCCCAATGCCGGAAGGCAAAGACTTGCCCATACTGCAGCGCCGTCAACGGCCAGATTCGGAAAACCGGTGTGTTCAAACTCACACACGACAAATTTTTAGCCTACAATAAATCTACTGCGGCGAAGAAAGTTGTTCCTCTAGAGAAGGCTGCCTTTGACAAGTCATTTGTGGAGGCAAAGAAGACCAATGCTGAGCTGGACAAACATTTGAAGAAGGCTATGGACGACTTGAATCCTCTTCGCGTTTTGAACCTCTTCAGGATGATCACGCCAACAGACTGCGAGCTCCTCGGCATCAACCCATCCGAAGGAAGACCGGAAATGTTCTTGTGGCAATATGTGCCTGCCCCCCCCATTTGTATTCGGCCATCGGTAGCCGCTGATGGTGCCAGCACTGAAGACGATTTAACATCCAAGTTGGGTGATATTGTCCATATCAGCTCGCTGATAAGAAGCGCACTGCAGAAGGGGCAACCAATTCAAACAATTATGGAGCAATGGGAATATCTCCAGCTTCAAATCGCCATGTATGTCAATAGCGACGTTCCCGGTCTCCAACAGCCGGGATTTGGAAAGGCTATTCGTGGGTTCTGCCAAAGGTTGAAAGGAAAGCAAGGCCGATTCAGAGGTAACCTTTCGGGGAAGCGTGTTGACTTCTCCGGGAGGACTGTCATTTCTCCGGATCCCAACCTTAGCATTGAAGAAGTTGCGATACCAATTCTTGTGGCCACCAACATGACGTATCCAGAGCGAGTTCATGACAGGAACATCCACAAGCTGCGGGATTGCATCAGGCGTGGACCGGGCAAATGGCCAGGAGCCAATATCGTCGAAAAGAAGATGGATGGACGTAAGGTTTCACTGAAGCATGCTGATCGGGAATACACAGCCAACACCCTCCGCGTTGGTGACGTTGTTGAAAGGCATCTCGAGGATGGAGATATCATCCTCTTCAATCGTCAGCCGTCGCTGCACAAACTCAGTATTATGAGTCATTACGTCAAAGTGCGACCCTGGAGAACCTTTAGATTCAACGAATGTGTCTGTGGCCCTTACAACGCAGATTTCGACGGCGATGAGATGAATATTCATGTGCCCCAAACCGAAGAGGCGAGGACAGAAGCCATCAACTTGATGGGTGTGAAGAACAATTTGTGCACACCTAAAAACGGAGAACCTATTATTTCGGCCACCCAAGATTTCATTACAGCCGCATACCTTCTCAGCAGCAAAGAGAACTTCTTCGACCGGAAAACATTTGCACATCTATGCATGTACATGGTAGACGGGAAAATGGATATTGATATTCCGCCTCCTGCTATCATAAAACCAGAAGCTCTCTGGACGGGGAAGCAAGTCTTCAGTGTTCTCATGCGCCCTAATAAAACTTCCCCTGTTAAAGTTAATCTTGATGCAAAGTGCAGAGATTACAAGGCAGTTGCAGGGCAGGCTCCAGATATGGATCCGAATGACGGATGGCTCGTTGTGCGTAACTCAGAGGTTATGTGTGGTAGGATGGACAAGACGACGGTCGGATCGGGGAAGAAAGATTGCATATTCTATACCATCCTGAGAGATTTTGGGCCAGACCATGCAGTTTTGGCAATGAACCGACTTGCGAAGCTGTCAGCAAGATATCTGACTAACCGGGGCTTCTCAATTGGAATCAGTGACGTATATCCAAGCAAAAGTCTTGAGGATCAGAAGCTGGCTCTCGTTACAAAGGCATATGCCGAATGCGACGACCTTATTGTCCAGTTCAAGTCGGGGAAGCTAGAAAAAGCAACTGGTTGTAATATGGAAGAGACTCTAGAGAATAAGATCTCCGGTATTCTCAGCAGAGTGAGACAACAAGCTGGAGAATTCTGTATCAATACACTAAGCAAGTGGAACTCACCTCTTATCATGGCCAAATCTGGATCCAAAGGCTCAAACATTAACGTTGCGCAAATGGTCACTCTTGTCGGTCAGCAAATGATTTCAGGAGCCAGAGTTGCGGATGGATTCCAAGACCGTACTCTGCCCCATTTCCCCAAAAATGCACGCCAGCCGCCCTCAAAGGGATTCGTTCGCAACAGCTTTTTTGGCGGTCTCACTCCCACCGAATTTCTTTTCCACGCCATTTCGGGCCGTGAAGGTCTGGTCGATACTGCTGTCAAGACAGCCGAGACTGGTTACATGTCCAGACGTCTCATGAAATCTCTGGAAGATCTTTCTACGCAGTATGACGACACCGTTAGAAATTCGTCTGGAGGCATCGTTCAGTTCCAGTTTGGAGCTGACAAGCTTGATCCCGTTGATATGGAAGGTAGCGCCGTGCCTGTGCATTTTGATCGAACATTTACTCATGCCGAGAGCTTGACATGGGATAACAACGACGCTGCTCTTTTGCCGTATGAGATTACGGCTCAATGCGCGGCACTCCTCGAGCCAGAGAAAGCAAAACTTACGAGACGTGGTATACTTAACAATGAGAAGTTGGCGTACGACGACCAGAGCGACTATGCAATTGACGAGCTAGAAAGTGCTCGAGGCTTTGTTAGCGACGTTAGCAAATACGTTGGAAGACTAGCAGAAAAGCTTTCTCAAGCACGGAAAAGGGCTGGCTTGCCGGAACTGACAGAAGACCCAAGCCTTTCTGATACTCCTTATAATCCTGCTACCGAAGACCAAACAAGGCGAAACCAAATGGACCGAGTTGCGAAGGTTTCAGAAGCCACGTTGGCCAAGTTTATCGAGCTCTGCCTAACAAAATACCTGAAGGCGCACGTTGAGCCAGGCCATGCCGTCGGCGCTGTTGGGGCCCAGTCTATTGGTGAACCCGGAACACAGATGACACTGAGAACTTTCCATTTTGCTGGTGTTGCCGGTATGAGTATTACTCAGGGTGTGCCCCGTATCAAGGAAATTATCAATGCTTCGAAGTTGATTAGTACGCCTGTAATGACGTGTCCGCTGGAAAATCCCCACGATATTGTTGCAGCACGCGTCGTCAAGGGTCGTATCGAGAAGACCTATATCTCGGATTGTATCCGATTTGTCGAGGACATGTGGTCAGCCAAGAGCGCAACAATTTGCTTGTCGGTAGACGTCCAGGGCGTCAGTGAGATGCACCTTGACATCACCACAGCAGATATCGCAAATGCTATTCTGAGGAATAAAAAGCTGAAGATTCCCAACGACGCACTCGACATTATTGGCGACGACATCTTCGTTCGTGTTGCTCACGGATCTAACACCGGCACCACCTCTTCACGCGGTGCCGGTGCCAAGAAGTCGACCGATGAAGCATCCGACCTCCTCCTCCGGGTCAACCACTTGAAGCGCGTCATCCCCACCATCCCCGTCTCCGGCTACCCAGAGGCCACTCGAGCTATCATTCAGCAGGATAAGGGGGAGAACACCGTCCACGTCGAAGGATACGGCCTTCGTGCGTGTATGACCACCGAGGGTGTCATTGGTACTAGAGTCACGACTAACAGTGTCGTCGAGTGCAACCAAGTCCTTGGTATCGAAGCAGCGCGGACCACTATCGCCAACGAAATCGAGAGCGTGATGAGCGAAATGAACATCGATCCGCGTCACATGCAGCTGCTAGCCGATGTGATGACATATAAGGGCGAGATTTTGGGAATTACGCGATTCGGTCTCAGCAAGATGAGAGACTCAGTGCTTCAGCTTGCTTCCTTCGAGAAAACACCCGATCACTTGTTTGATGCGGCGGCAGGGATGAAGAAGGATTCTATTGAAGGTGTTTCCGAGTGTATCATCATGGGACAGACGATGAGTGTCGGCACCGGCGCATTCAAAGTTGTCCGGAAGCTGGGACTGAAAGACTCCGATGTGAAGGTGAAGCCCACTTCATTCGAGGATCTGTGGAAGTGGGAGCTGGGAGAACGAAAGAGAGAGCTGAAGGAGGCGGAGTTGGCGGATGTGAGTATGAACGGAGTTTGATGGGATGAGGTAAAGAAGACAATATCTTGGCGTCAATGGCTAATGCGAGTTTGGAGCGGTCTTTATATCAGCGTTGCTGCATGTATATCTTGGAGTTTAATGGGCTTAGTGGCAGCCAGAGGGGAGTATATGATATAGAAGAAGATATACGAGAATCAAATGATATTCATGTCACAATGCTTTTTTAGCTACACTGTCACTACATCACAAGCAAAGTCACCGAAGTTTCAAATTCGAATCTGGTTATATATCAAGTCATATACAGTTCTTTGAACCCACTACCACTTTACTAACTAGATGCCCAAGCTACCAGCAACAAGCTTACTTGCTACCTCCAAACCAGCCAGAGATGCCGCTCTTCGCCTTTGCTGCCTCCTTCTCTACAGTGGCATCAAACTTGTCAACCTTGGCCATGGCCTCCTTGCCTGCCTCCTTGCGGTAGGCATCCAGCGACTCGCCAGTCTTGCTGAGCTCGTTGCGCGCCTTCTCAGCCTGGTCTACGTCAGCGCATTGCTCCAGGAACGAGCCCACGGGGTTTTACATACGGCGTTATCGATCTGCTGGCCCTTCTCAGTGGCCCATGCAGCGGCCGTCTTCTCGGCTTCCTTGCCGCGGCCGGGGAGGTCGCCCTTCACGCGCGCAGAGGCGCTGGAGAGATCCGCTAGGGAGAGTTAGCAGGCCGTCATCTGGTCGCCGGTTTGCGAGCAGGATGGGCGCGGGAGTGGATGTGTAGCTGGCTTACCCTCGAACTTCTTCTCTGCTACCTTCGCATTACCGCCGGACTGGTAAAGGTAATAACCGACACCTGCCGCGGCAGTGAGGCCGACAGCGAGAGGGACGCGGGACTTTGGCTGGGCCATTTTGATGTTGGTGGTGGTTGTTTGTAGGGGGAGGTTTGTATTAAAGTAGGTATGATAAATGAAGCGGTCGCTGAGCAATTTGAGGTCAAGATGAAGAGTTTTTGAAGAAGAAAGTCAATGGAGGGAGAAGAAAGCGAAGGCGACAGATGCTTGCGGAGAGTGATGAGGGGTCTTGTTACAAGCTGGGCCAATCTTGCTATATGATTCGTCCATCCTTGCTTAATGCATAGCTACATTTGGCTATGACCTTGGGATCCTCAATGAGCGAAATAACTACGTCATCGATCTATGCTGTTGCACGTGATTGCCGATTGGAAGCTTGATAGCTGCTAGTAAGTTGTAAGTTAGCAGGGTCCTTCCAAGGTTTCTTGGTGGGGAATTGACCTCGTAGCTGAACAAACTGGACGCTGGACAAACTGGGGACACTTGTATCTTTTTTGGAGCGTCGCGTCGTATTCACGTTTACTGTGCATTATTATTGATCATTAGTTCTCTGCATGTTGTGTGATTTGACCCAATCGTCAGCCATTCGCGATCATTGTTATCCACCCCAGTGTGCTACTTCAGACTTCAAGAACGGCCTTCCACACAGCCACGGCTTCCCCTTTCCTCCAATCTCACGCATATGGTGCAGATTCACATCTCAAACAGCTTTATAGCTGTCCCATGAGCGTCGAAATGCAGTGAGCCTAGGCTATCTTCCATTGAACCTCTACAATGACCACCCTATTCAACGCGGTCTCACACGCCTCTAACCGCCGCCCGATTGCCTTGCGCGACGAGGACTACGACCACGAAATCCGCCTCATCGACCAGACCAATCTATGCCCAATACGCAGCCGTTCTGCCGAAATCCCTCGCAGCGACGATGAGGCCTCGGCTTCTGTCACCCCGCAAACATCGCAAACCCCACTCTCTCGCCGCCATAGCTTCGACCACGGCAAGCGCGTCTCAAGGATACGAAGCGGGATTGAACACAAGCGCTGGAGCAAGAAATGGACTGAAGAAAGGACCGGTGAACGCGCAGGCCAACTTATAACAGGTGGCGAGGAGAGCGATTCGGATGTGGCCCCAACGAAAAGCGCCGGAGTGCGCGTTATAGTATCAGGCAGCGATGGCGAGGATAGCAGGTCCAGCCGCCCGAAGCACAAAGTAGTGCCGTCAGTGACCATAAACCACTCGCCCGCCACCTGCACGCCTGAATCAGCAATCGATGTTCTCTACGAAAACGAGCGAGGAGGATTCCTCTGTGGACATCCTTTATTCGGCTCTCGCGCCCTTGGCTTGTTCGACCACGCACCGTGGACGAATATCGCCTTCAAGCCATCCGCAACAAACATACATACCGCGCAGGTACCAGATCCAGACTGGGAGTGGGTCTGGGAAGAATGGGTCATCAACCATGACCCAGATAACCCTGACCTGGACGAAGAGGGCTGGGAGTACAGCTTCATGTTCAGTAAGCGCTTCAGCTGGCACGGTCCGACATGGTACAATTCGTTTGTGCGCCGGCGGGCGTGGATCCGCAAGCGTGTGCGCATACACCACCACGAAACAGATACCGAGGACCCGCACAGGCTGACCGCTGAGTATTTCGTGGTACATCCGGAGCGGCCAAGCAGCTCGAGCCTTAGCGTGAGTCGGCGCAGCTCGAGACGCGAGATGGCTCAGGGAGAGGTGGACGAAGTGAGGGATATTGTACAGGTTTTAGCTGCGCTGAAGGCCTGCAGGATCGATCGCGAGAAGAGCGAGGTCGTTGAGGCGTTTGTGAAGTCAGGGAAGTCGGACTTGAAAGACCTTGCGGGAAGGATGCATGATGTTATGGGAATGTTCATATTCCAGGCGTCGCGGCGGACTCTGCTTATGCATTTGACTACTGCATTGGATGAGACTACAAAGGAGCAGAAAGAGGCAGAAGAGAAGGGCGAGGCTAAAAACCCCGAAGGCAATAAGCGGAAGGAACGGCTTGATCATTTGGTGAAGGCCGTTGAGGCGGCGGATGAGGAAGTTAAACGACTGGAGTACTGGAGTGACATCAAGGGCGTTACGGAACAAGGTTTGGCTAAAGGAGCAGTGGACGAGGAACAGGGCTGGGATCCAGCGTGGACAGGTTTGGATACCAGTGCGCCTCGTGATGTGATAGTGCAGGCACAGATGCCGGGAGTTGACGAAGGACCTGCCAAGAGAGCAGCGGAGGCCGCTGATGGTGAGCCGGCAGAGGCTGATAAGAAGGGGAAGGGCAAGGAGAACGGAGGCATGTCGTAGAAAGCATGAGCGGTGCTTGGCGTACGGAGACAGGGGACTGAACAGCATCTTATACCCGTTGAATAATCATATCAATAATTGCCTACAATAGTTCCAAATATCTGTCTCTTGTGTGCTATAAATTCCAACCACGAGCTTCTCCATTGGAAGCAGACTTACGGCAGAAGTTTCCAGCGCCGATCAAAAGCGCCCACAGATATGACTAGTCTGTCGCTTTGCAGAATTCACTCTGGGTCTGGAACCCGAGAACATGCGATTCACCGTTTATAGACGCCGGGAGGGGACTGCGATATCCCAACCTACATGTGTTGGGTATTCATTCGGACTAAGACAGCTCAGCTTCCAGCAACAAGTCTATGAATTTGCCTCTTTATTATCACTTCGATCAATATCAGAGTCATATATTAAGATAAGACCCATTAAAAACTAAGCCACCCATGCTATATTGCAACAGCTGGATGTATGTATGGTACTGTACCTGCAAACAAGCTTCTTTGTCTGGTGTACAACAACGCGATTTTTTACAACGGAAATGCCCCACAATGGAACGGAATAGAACAGAGTCTAACAGCCATGGGCAGATACGCCCATATTCACTGAAACTTCGTCAAATCGATCTTCGGCCCAACATAGCGAGTGCGTGCGTAGGTAAACCAGTTCACCAACGCAAATATGGCCATGCAGCCCAGAACGGCACAAGTATAATCTGCACACACAAGAATCAGCAAGGCCCAAAGCCATATAATTTCACCATCAAGAATGAGGGGGACTTACTCATGCTCAGGCCATCTACGGGAAGCGTAAGCGGAAGATTGTACAGCACGAGCTGGAGGGCGCTCCACGACACAGTCACAACGTTGACAAACCACCCAAACTTTCCGAGATTCCAGCGCCCGCTCGATGGGAGATATTGCGGCGCCCGGCCGCGGAACATGAGCAGTGCAGTTGGAATGGCGAATGTAAGCTGCTGCAAGACGAGACCAGTGCCGATGATGGCATTAAACGCCGTCGAGGAGCCGAGGTAGATGCAACCGATGATGAAGACAATGACAGCGTTAAAGAAGAGTGCATATGGCGGCACACCAAGGCCCTCGTGCATCCGTCCTATGTATTTGGAGAAAACGAGGGCGTCGTCACGGGCAAAGGAAAATGTCAGACGAGAGGCGGTCTGCTGGCTTGCATTGAGGGCGAAAACTCCAGTCAGGAGGAGAAAGACGATGAAGATCGTGGCGGCAGTTCCGGACTTGGTCGCCTGGTTCCAAATCTCATAGATGGGAACAAGAGTGGGTGTCCCGAGGACAGCGTCGAAGTCCGAAATGCAGTAGAACATGGCGACTACGAATGCGAAGGTTGTCACAAAGCCGATGACGATGGTAGCCATGAGGGCTTGCGGGACGGCTGTCGAAGCGTTGATGCAGTCCTCTGCAAGATGGATGGCTCCATCAAGACCGGAGTACATGAAATTAGGGTTTACCAGGCCAGTAAGGAAAACGACTCCATCGGACCAGCCGGAGTCATTGACAAAGGTCTTCCACACGTACTCATCTGGCTGTTTTGGGCCGGCAATCGCCAGGCAGGTGATGAAGAAGATGATAAAGCAGAGCAGGGACAAGGCGACTGGAGAAGCTGTTAGTGATATTCAGATGCAAAGACAGAAATACAAACAGCCAATGTTATGTGTCCATGCTGCCTTCGGTAAAATGAAGAGATTATACACAAGCACCGAGACGTTGAGGCCTTGGTAGATCAAAAACGAATGCCACCGTTCAATGACGAAGGAATTGTTGTAGAAGACAACAATGCCCATTATGATCTGAGGCATGATGATGCAAATACCGGCGCAGATGGCAACCCATCCAAACATGTTGATGGTGCCAACTGTGTAGCTCTGCTTCTCGTCAGGCTCCGTCCAGCTACGCGTGCCTTCAAAAACATACCATTCCTCTTGCATACTTCTTTGGCGCCAGAATAGCAGTCCAATGGTATTGCCCTCCAGCAGTTGGATATCTTGCACTCAGCTCTGCCAGGCTCAGCGCCGTGGAGCCCATGAGAAAGAGAATCACAATGCAGCCATAGATGATAGTCACTGGTCCTCCCTGGAAGATGGCAAGGAACATCGACGCGGCCACACCGGCCCAACTATTGCAGACATTGAAACCAGCTGAGAGGACTTCCAGGGCACCAATTGTCCGCGGAGGATGTGCAACATTGGCGAAGACGTCGACTTCTCCGTCGCGTGAGCTGGCTGTGGCGAAATGTTAGTTGAGCGCGATTTATTTTGGTTGTGATAACGAGGTGCGTCTGCTTTGCCAATTGGCTCTGACAGGGCTCCTTGAGAGGGAGTGATTGAGGATGGAAAAGACTGGTCACTTACGCAGGCTGCTGTCGTGGCTCAGCTCTGAGTCTATGGGGGTGGGGGTCAGTCTCTGTGATATTCCTTCCTGGTGAAAGGTTTCTCATGAATCAATGGGGGTTCTGAAAGACTCACCAACAGTCGCGACCTGTCTCTCCTTGACGCTCTCTTTTTCGGACATGATAGGCAGCTCAAATTGGGGTCTAGAAAACGTAGGCGTTGTCCTTCCAATCCCTCGGAGCGATCAGTTCTTCTTGCGAATTTATTGAAAGAGTATGAAGGAGTCTTCGGGCAGAGATCAGTGATTACATCAACTGGCGCATTATCCGCATATAGCGCCTATCCCTACACCCAACAATGCGTATTGATCCTAATTATGTCTTGACGTAGCAGTGGTAGCAGACGCAGGTCTCAAGGCCCCCTGCTTGTGCACCACATTTCTTCGCTATGTGGTGTCACGCCTGTTTACCACGTTTGCTCGGTTCCAGGCCTGCAAAGTCAGACGCGACACCCCCCTTCCCCCACGCCAATTGAGTGTAGACGACCCTTCCACAACCCCTACCTAGCACACACATTATAACAGGGGCATATTATACAAGGAGTCCATGTTCGAATCTCTAGAAATTTGCCAATAACAATTGCCACCTCGGCCACTATAGAGGTTCAACAGGAGCGAGCCCCCATTTATCACATTGGTTACACGCCCGAAACATCAATTTGATACAAGAGGAGGTCTCAAAGCAGCATCACAAAGACTCACAAGCACCAAGCTGTCAAGATGTCTATCCGTGCAGCCATCCCAGCGGACTACCCTCGAATGGCTGAAGTTGCCGCAGCAGCGTTTATGGAGGACGACGTCTATGGGCGATTCATGTTCCCCCACCGCCGCGAGTATCCCGCCGACTACATCCACCAGTGGGAGAGGCGCATCCGAATGTACGCCACCATGCCCGTGTATGAGCATCAAGTCTCCGTGGACGCCCTGACTGGGACCGTCGTTGCATGGGGATGCTGGGAGCGTATTGGACCCGGGGCCGCGGCTCGCACGAACCCGGCGTCTCTGCGTAAGTTCGCTGGGACCAACGCTTGGAGGGTTTGCAATGTGCTAATGGTTTGAATAGGCATCAAGAACCTCTATGCTAAGGTGATGGACCACGTTGTGACCTACTTCTGGCCAGATCGGTCTGCGGACCCGGAGCACATCAAGGCTTTCAAGGACGCTGTGCCTTATGCCGCGCACTTGTGGTCTGGGGACCGCGAGGAGGCATGGAATCTCGACATCCTCTGTACGCACCCTGACTTTGAGGGCAAGAAGCACGGCAGTTCGCTTGTCAAGTGGGGGATCAGCCTGGCCGAGGGAGAGGGTGTTTGCGCATCAGTGATTGCTGCATGGGAGAAGGATCCATACTATGCAAAGTTTGGGTTCAAGGAGGCCGGAAGAGCGGATGTGGGGCCGATTGCTGGGGTCAAGGGTGGTGCTGTCATGTTCAGAGACAAGAAGGCCAGGGAGTAGAGAGATATGGGAAGGCGTCGATGAGACAGAAGGCAAGGAAGAGGAGGAAGGGTTAGGAAATTGATCTGGGCAGGTACAAACCTAGAGTTTGTGGGTTACAAATCGGCCACAAATAGCGTGGCCTGCTCCTTCGATACTACTATATCCAGGCCCGATATAGTAATCTCTGCAAACACCAAATAAATCCATTGTTGCCGATCTCTTTGATTGGCCCCGTCGCAGTTGCCGTTTCCGTTCCTTGTGCGAAGCAAGCATTGTCCTAAATGATCTCGGCCAATAAATGCTATACAACCATGTGCAACCAGGCGCGATAGGGTGCTACAGGGTGCTACAAGCGATCCTACATCGGCCTGATGCCAAGAAAGCGCCTTCCACATCCAATATCCCACGTACATAATGAAGGTTGTATTTGAAACGCAGCATGCATTCGATGGAAAATTAATCGACTGGCCGTGCGTCTGCCATGCCTGTATATCAGACAGCGTGCGCCTATATTGCGCCCATAACACGCCCGTATATCGTATTGGTTATGGTATAAAAATGTGATAGAATACGCCAAGATGTTCTGCGCCGCAGTTACATCGTCGCATCCACATTGCATCCACATCGCATCCACAGAAAATCGAACCATAAAGATGCGGAGAATCAATCATAGAACCGCAAGCTTCGTCTCATTGAGGATGTGAGACATTTTGGGGGGTAGGCTTGCGAAAAACGTGCGCAAATACAAACGGCCCAGCTACTTGCCAGAGGTCAACGCCTTGGTGCACGCCTTGGTGCAAGCCCAGTGCACGCCCACGCCGCTAATGCGCCACAAATTCTGTTGTCTGAAGAGCTATGAAGACGTTATTTGCTACGTGTATCTGTGCTCTAGGTATGCGCGCCATCGTCCTCGATCCAACCAGGCCCCTCTAAGTTACTCTCCGCACTAAATATCCAAACTACCACTTGGCCTGTCAATGACACCACGCTACATTTCAGCCGGTGCGTCCCGCCGGCGGGCCCCGCTTCCGCGCACTACTATCTTGATCGCTGTCAACGTTGTTGAGCACGAACTCCGTGGTTTTGTAAATCCCCCCATCTATCACTAGTCGCGTCTTGCTCTCCGATCGCTGTGGCTGTACGCTAGACTCAACTGTTGTTCGCGTCGTGCCGACCCTCTTTGATCCGTAGAGTTCCCGCGACATACCCCCACTACCAGTGGACTCTAGCGTGTAGGAGAGGCCTCCCTCGAAGCCAGCAGGGAGGGCCGTGTTGAAGACGCCGGATTGCATGCTTGCCAATAGATGCTGGAGACTCGGAATGCAAGCCGTAACAATGCTGAGGTGGGTCACTGCTCTACGTAGAAGGATGGGCGTCAAATAGTGAGGTGGATCTCGTAGGGGGAAGTCTTACTGTGTCCAAATTGCCACATTGGCCCCGTACCAGGGTTTGTCGGTGGATCCAATATATCGCGATAAGTAGATCAACCGCGGGATCTCTGCAAGGCATACGCTATAGGGAGGCCTGGTTAGCTGTGGCTCTGTAATGTATGGCGGTTAAGTAACCTACAACATCCTGGCCATGAAAACCAGCATCACTATTGCCCTTTTTTTGCGCTGGATCTGGACACCCCAGAGGATGACAACTGGCAAGATTGTAAGGATGATATCAGTGAAAATATCAATAACTCCAGTGGCGTAGTATAGCGCGGCCTGGTTTCGACAGACTCCAGAGGTGATGTTCCATGGCTGTGGCAGAGAGCACTGGAATGCAAACCCAAAGACAGTCGCAACTCCCCATACACCGATAAGAACCAGAATGACCATCCCAACTTTGATAGTGGCCACGTTTGGTGTCAATCTTGTGATAAAAAGAAGTAGCGACATTTTCGAGAGAACGATGGATATGATAAACAGGATCTGATATGTGTAGTTATATTTGTTGTACGTGTCGATCTCACCGTCGAAGAGGTTTGCTTCATGGCGCCCTAGGCCAGCTAGGACTGCTTTGTGAAGTATGCCGCATTGTATCAGTCCAAACGCCTTTAGTTTTGTCAGATTAGTCTCGAGGAAGCAATATTGGATAGAGAGGGCTTATTTACACCAGCAGCTGCGACCAAGTTATCATCGAGGCTCCATGACCTGATGGAGAGCTTTCTGAGCAGGCGCACAATAACTGTAATGACCATAAAGCACATCATTGTCCAGTTCGCTATAACCACATACCCGCCATGGTCAATGTCGGTAATCACCCAATGTGGCGGCGACAAGGCCGCCATCGGGTTTGGATCTGCCTCTGCGCTCATCTCGAGAATGAATTAGTTTTTAACGAAGCATATACTGAAGTTTTTCCGACGATTTTAGCGAAGAATAAAAATACAAAAACGAGGGGCGATGCCGGCACCAAGTAAGTGACGAGCAAGATAATGAGACTGTTGTTATCAATATCAGAGGGGTGTTGACCAGCCACTCACTCCCCTCGTCCCTGGACGCCCACTTTGGGCTTCCACATGCTAGGTATTATAGGGCACCCTTGTTCGCTGCAACCACCCATCACCATGCGACATGGCATGATTTCTTTTGGTCAGCTCAAGATCTGATAGCGCTCGAAATAAATGTCCCTGGCCGGGGGTTCGTTTCGGCGGCTTGGTGCAATGAGCCAGTAGTGACAAATTACCCAAACGGAAAAGGTACTGATCACATTCAGGAGTGTTTCTCAATCACGCTGGGCGGCACTCTGTACCTGTGCGACTGGGTAGGCTGCACAATGCAACGGGGCAGGGCACTTTAATGGAACCTGCATATGCCAATGTACTGTATGCTGCCCATTCGATCATGTTTTGTCTCCAATGCCGGCTCCCCGCGTGCCGAATTCTGCCCCTCGAACTCTCATCTTCAAATATCCCCCAAAAGGAGCCCTTTTCTCATGGCCCCTCAAGCATATCAGTGTTTGAAGCCATTTGTTAATTCAAAGACATAGACGTCTCCGTATTCCAAACATGACAATGGAATTCGAAATGACGGGGCGCAGGCCCAGCAAGACTAGCTCGGGCGAGCCCAAACGCGATGAAGAAGAATACTCATACGGAAGCCGAGACCGGGCTGTTCTCGCAAACTTGGGGAAGAAGCAAGCGTTGAAGGTAAGTTTCCGGTACGAACTGGTGGAGATATATGCTAATAGCAGTAGCGCAACTTTGGCTTCATATCTATGGTGGTGCGAACAGCGTCAGAGTGATACCAGTCTCGATGGCCACAGCGCTGACCGCTCAATCAGGGGTTCTCAAGCACATTGATGGCTACATGGGAACCATTGTCGGCGTTAGTGTTCTTCACACAACTGCAAGCTAAGATCTAAGAGTTAATCCAAGCACAGCTTACTGCAGGGAGGGCTTCTCAATGGCGGTCCCGTATCGTTGGTATATGGCTTCATCCTCTGCTTCGTCGGTACACTCGCGACTTGTGCGTCACTGGGAGAGATGGCTTCAATGTAAGCCAACCATGTCTAAAAACGCAGCCAATTGTCTCTAACCACTTTTGCACGACAGGAGTCCAACATCTGGAGGACAGTATCACTGGGTTGCGCAGCTGGCACCGCGCAAGTACTCTATATTGCTGGGGTGGTACACTGGTAAGACATCCAACATTGAAAGTCGCACAGTCCAACATTCTAAGACATTGCAGGATGGGCCTCAGTCCTTGCATGGCTGGCCGCTACGGCCGCGCCCGCATTCCTCGGGGGGACTCTGATCCAGGGCCTGCTAGTCCTCAACGACGATACATATATCTACGAGCGATGGCATGGTACTCTGCTCTACACTGCGATTATCACTTCGGCGGTCGTCGTGAACGTCTTTGGCATCAAGATCCTGCCTCACCTTGAGAGCATCATTCTTTTAATGCACATAGGTCTCTGGTTTCTCGTTTTGATCCCGATGGTGTGTCTCGCACCACAGCATTCAGCTGAGTGGGTCTTTACGGATTTTGAGAATCAAGGGGGCTGGAAGAGTGACGGAGTGTCTTGGTGTGTTGGACTCCTCACAAGCGCGTTCCCCTTTACTGGTAAGCTTGGCCCCCTGTGTTAAGTTAATGTTACCATGTCTCATATTCGAGTCAGGTTTTGACGGTGCGTGGCACATGAGTGAGGAAATTGAAAACGCAACGACCGTCGTTCCGCGCGCCATGATCACAAGTATAGTGCTCAACGGCTCTCTCGGCTTCGGCTTCCTGATTGCTCTCCTATTTAGCATGGGAGACATCAATGCCGCGCTATCGACCCCTACCGGCTACCCGATCATCGAAATATTCTACTTCGCCACAGGTTCAAAGCTCGCCGCGACCCTGATGGTCTCGGGCATTGTGCTATCCGCAGTAACATCCACTTGGGGTCTTCTCTCCGCTGCATCGCGTATGACTTGGGCATTCTGCCGAGACAACGGGCTACCTTACTCGCCCTACTTTGCGCACGTATGTACCACTCTCCCTTTAGCTCGCTCAAACTAACCAACCCCCTAGGTCCACAGCACGCGCCATATCCCTATTCGCTCCATCCTCCTTACCACCGCCACCTTGCTACTCCTAGGTCTCATCAACATCGCGTCCACCGCCGCTTTCTACGCTATCACCGGTCTCGCGACGGTAGCCCTGTACTCCACCTACATCGTCCCAATCGCGCTTCTTGTATTACGCCGGCTGTCTAATGATGAGATTCCTTTCGGTCCGTGGCATCTCGGAAGATGGGGTATGCCTCTTAACATATTCTCGCTGGTGTACGCGTTGTTTGTGTCGATATGGATGTTCTTCCCAGCATTCGTTCCGGTGACGGCGGTTAATATGAATTACACGAGTGTGGTGTACGGAGGCACGTTTATTTTCAGTGCAGTGGCGTGGTATACATACGGTAAAAGCACGTATCAGGGACCGATTAAGGAGGTGAGGGAGTAGACGGGTTGTGCGTCAACGTTGTATTTGGATGTGGGAATAGATATCGGGAGTAGGGAGTTGGGGACCTATATATACTGTAGATAGATATTAAATATACTCGCTCCGGAGCGATTTAAATGTAAACCATGGCCATTTGCTCAAGTATCAGGATGATAGCTGTGCACGGGAAAATGAGGGCCATCTGGGTAATAGGTGATTGGGTTTATACCAAGAAATAACGAAAGTATTTAACTTCGTCCAAGATAATGAATATATTTGTTGACTTATATTGGCTGATTTATATTCTTACACCTATTACTTTCTAAAATGCCCCCTTCAGCGCCTTCGTTTCGCATTATATATACACAGTGTTCCCTTTTTTTTCCCCCTTTAATGCTTTGGTGTATCTATCCCCAATACCGGTTGCAAAAACGCCAAAGATGCCCTCACACTCCCAAGCGAAATATTTCCCCCAAAACACCAACTACCTCTTTGTATAGTACAGTAAATATGTATACATCACGCAAACTCTCGCGCCGCAGCCTCCTTCCCCAGCCCACTAACTCTCCTTGTCCACTCCCGGACATTGTCAGCCCACTTGCTGACTGCCTTCCCGCTCGTAGCACTCGCTCTCCTAATATGTTCGAACTCTTTCTCCACCAGAGCAGGCCAATGCATCCCGTGGTGACCATTACTATACACACCCGAGTTCGCAGTCTGCACGGCCGATATCGAGTTTCTCCGGCTCGACTGCGTCTCGCTTTCCCCATCGCCGTCATGCCAATCTACAATCTCTCGCGCCTTCGGCACAAGAGAAAGGTACAGCGGATACAGCGTCGCCACGAATAATAAAACAACCCCAGCAATAAAAGGCCTCCTAGTAGTCCCCATCTGCCTCATAACCCCGAGGACGACCCACGGCCCCGCCGCACCTCCCGCGTTCATAGTCGTCATCAGTGCAGAGGCGAATTTTGTTTTCGCGCCGAGACCCCTCAGGGCCAGCCCAAAGACAATTGCGTACACGGGGGCCTCACAGAAATATTGTGCAATGGCTAGCCCTACGACCTTTGAACTGTTATTTTTCTGCATCTCTTGTGGAATTAGCGTTATCGCCAACCTAGTAGTGGCAGCGCCTAAGAGCGCGCCCAGTAGGTAGAAGCGCGGTCGCACATAGAGGCACACTACTGATGCCAATGCCAAAGACCCTGAGAATGCGCAATGCCCAAAAAGTACAAAATTCGGGGATAGTAACCGGCCCCGATGGGCGATGTCGAGAATGGGATTGGCGGAGAGGAGCGAGTTGTTGAACCACACATTGAAACTCTCCTGGGTAAATAGGTAGGCAAACTGGGTGAAGCAGGCGAAGGCTAAGGTTACGTAGACAACACGATATCCACAAATTCGGTTGCTCGGATCGTTGTTAATAGTGCGGTTAAGCGGTAGAAGCCGGGTCTGGACGGAATTTTGGAGGTCTTCATCGCTCGCCTCGGGGAGTGGCATGTAGTGGAAAATGAGGGCGACGATAACTGTAATGAAGGAGATGGCTAGATATGTCCATCGTATACTGAGAACGTTATCGTGAACCCTATTGGCGGGAAAGAAGACCTTCTCGACAAGGACCTGGCTGAATATGGCACCAATGCTCTGAACGACTTGAACGGCCAGAAGGCGAGATTCGCCGTAGCGTGGCGGGCCGCATAGGATGACAAAGGGATTCCCGGCAGTCTCAAAAACAGACAAGCCAAAACCGATGATAAAATTCGAGATCATAAAGCCAGGATATGAAAGAAGGATAGAGGAAGGCCAGAAAACGAGAGTCCCCGTGCCAAAAATGCAAAGGCCGACCATGATTGTCACCTTAAACCCGCCCCTTTTGAGGCAATACAGCCCAATTGTGAGCGGGCCGATCAAATAAGCGCCAAAATATATTGTGTGCAGAGACACGGTCAATGCTTGCGTATAATGTGCAATAATAGCTATTTGGACGTTGAGCGTGTTGAGTAGTCCATAGGAAAATCCAAGCAGAAAGAAGGGGACCGACACCCAAGCACAGTATCTCCACGAGTCTTTGGCAGAAGTGCGCAGCATAGACTTTGGTTCACGGATTTTAACGAAACCAAAGTGGACTATGTTCGGTTGGCTAGATCCAAATCCACTTCTTGGGGGGTTGGCCATCCCAGGCGAGGTAAGAAAGTTGAGCATCTCCATTTGCTGCTGCTGCTGTTGCTGCGAGGGCAATCCCTCCTGTACTGGCTCTCCAGGAAGCTGTGCTGGGTAATCAGCACCACGTTCGTATGAAGGCGCCATTTGATGCGCAAGTCTTCGCCTGGGAGAGAGACTATCATGTTCAGTTGAAAGCGAAGACTCAGTAGAAAGTGACGTTGATGACTCGGTTTGCCCCATGCGGGTACTGGACTCTGGAACGGGCGAAGGACAAGATTCCTGTGAGAGTTGTAGTGTGGGCTCCTGCGACGGTTGCGTCAAGGATGACCCGCCTTCCTGGACAGGTGAAAGTGAGACTCGTCGCGAGGGCTGCTGCAAGGGCGCCCCACCAACTCCTCCTGCGGATGACACCGATGTTCGCTGTGAATTCTGTAGAACAGGTGTTCCAAGACTTGGGGCTGGCGTTATCGGCATATCCAGCTGGGAGGCTCCTGGCACTCTGAAGTTCAAGGGTGTGAGACCTTCTATATTGTTCTGTGTGGCACGGCGGTGAAGTGTGGGCAGAGTTTCAGGCCTTGTCAGGGTCGCTGACGTCTCAGGGGACGTGTGAGTACCATGAGCAGGACCCAACCCAGCAGGATTAATAAGCTTTGGCATTGTCTTGACAACCAACGGCTTTAGTAGCGGGATGCAACCACATACAATACCAATATTGACCTCCACAACAGACCACATTAGGCCCCTTGCTACATCGTATACAAAGTTGGGACTTGCACCGAGTCCGGGTGTTACTTGTGGCGTGCTGGAGTTGGCCGTCGTAATTCCTAGGGCTTGTTGGAGGTAAAAAATTCTGATCACGTCCACAATCGTGACAAATATTCCGAGTCCAAAAGTTATGACTAATATTGTCTTTTGTCTCCTAGGCAGGTGGATGTCGGTGAGAACAGGTATGGGGAGGACCAGTATTGCGACATCAGTGAATACGTTGGACGGCAACGAGGCGAGAAAGAGTGTGACTATCGGTATACACGTCTGTGACCTGTCGATCAAAGCCCCGGAGAAGATCTTGCTGAGTGGGTGGCACTGAAAAATATTGATAAATGTCAATATCAGGCCTACCACATTTACCACTCCCAGTGTTGCGTATGTGCCAAGCCTGAACAATTTATTCGTTCTCGAAAGCCGTAGGTAGAATATGAGGATGCTCGTCTTGGCGGCCATAAGGGATGGGTTCTGTTGATTGTTAGCTCGCTCTTTCACTCATACACCACCACTCGATTTCTGCTGTCCGCGGATATACGCACATAAAGTATACTGAAGGCATACCCGAATCTCTTCAAATCTGGTATGGAACCTGGCTTGAGGTCTACATCCATCAACCCAAACCCCTTTTGTGCCGCAAGTAGAACAGTAAGAGAAAGCCCCAATGCAATTAACCAGGCGATAACCATCATGTAATCGTCCCACGTTGTATGCCTTGTGATAAATATACGGCTTGTCATCCGCAGTGCCACGAACACAAACGCCATGATAATTGTGACGTATGTCGCGACCTGCAAAGCCTCGCGCCGGCCATTGTTAACCATTCTGTCGGGACAGTCGAGGGAGTTTCGGGGAGACTATTTCTCGAATACCTAAGGGAGGCATAGGCAACGCTTTGGCATGTTATACGACTTATGATTGGCGTATTGAACGGGTGCGTATATCGATCTGTTCATGCGTATAGACTTCCTGTTATTGTAACAGCTCTCCTTAAGCCCTCCGGTAAGCTCAAAGGCCATCACCGAGGTGGAATGCCATATGCGGTCCTCACAGCGCCTCTTTTTGTGCAAAAAGCGACGCAATCCCACATTGACGTGTTATCCGTCGGTTTCAATCCCAAGCTCTGAAAAGACAGTGCTTCTAGGCAACAATGGAAGTAACAGGACGCGAATAAGTCGCGACTTGTAAAGCAGAGCGAAATGCTTCTCTTTCTCTCACGCCACTTCCTGGGGAAAGCTCTGTGTGCCGTCATTGGCGCTACTTGACCTCGGCTGGTGCCGAGTCATTTGAACCACGACCAAGTTGTAGACCTTGGGGACGCGCCTGCGAACGTCAAATCTGGGAAAGAGGAGGAGTATAATAGTAAACAGAGTAAGACTATGAGAATTGTACACCGGAATGGAGACAAAGAGGCTCGAACAGACAGACTGGCGCGAATGAAGTGATCTCCTACCTGTAATTTGTCACGTACTGTACCTCAAGATGTCTTCAGCCTGTATAAATCATTGAGTACCGGCCATTTTTAGCAAATCAATCGTTTCTCTTCGTCAAATATGGCAATAGCCGTCAAGGATAAATGCAGCATTAAATTTTGTGTAAGAGGTTCTGCGAGATTCAGCTTTGACATTTGATTTTATTGTTGTATAGTATTGACATTGACTTGGCGAGTCAAAAGCCCGCCGCCGGGCAAACAATTAACCCGATCCGTAGTGCTTACTGTACAGAGTAGTGCTGTTTATGTCACACCCACGTGTACCACGCCACTCTCTCAAGCAATCCCAGGCTTCACAGCCTTTCACAGCCTTTCACTGCCCGCTCACCGCGAATCCTACGCGGTATAAGATCTCCATAGGGCTCGTATTCAACGGCGTGACAACGGATCTCTCATCGAACACGTCTGAACTGACGTTTGCCAATTTTTCTCTGGTAGGTCAACCACCATAACTGAAGGTGATCGCCAAAATCAACGCTTTCCGATTTGACGGGCTATACGATGGCGCTGTTGGCAGGTTATTCATAGAGTCAAGCTCGTATTTCATACCGTTTTTTTATTCTGTGATACCGTGGTTGCCTTCTTCCTTAGAGGCTGAATGCAGGGAGCTCTCAGCCCTTTCCGCGGCTATAAGACCCTGATGTCTATCCCTCAATATGACCCTTCAAGCTCAGCTTTGCATCGCTTTCACATCTATCTAAACGTCCCAATATGAGATTTACACTTTCAACCGTTGCCCTCATCTTGAGCGGCACTGCATTTGCCCTTCCCGCCTCCGAGAACCTCGACGCGCGGGACACAGTTCAAACTGTGCACCTCACCTTCCATGGTGGCCCTGCCTCTTTTGACATGGCCTTCCCTGCTGATGGGACCGTGTATCCAACCAGTGCGCCTTCTCTCTGACTCCTCCACTCTCCTTAACCTTCTCTAACATACCCCTCAGACCATGACTTTGCCATCTCCATCATTGATGCACCAGACTATCTTGCCTTGAGCGACTGCACCTTCCACACTGATGGAGAGCAGACACTTGTGGGCGGTCTGAGTGCCGATGGCGTGCAACAGGTTATCATTGGCCCGCCTCAGCCCATCACTGGTGTGAGCTGCTACGGAACTTGCGTTGGGACTTATGGTATGTTTTCTTTTCTGTAGCGGTGCTATTGATAATAACCGGCTAACAATGGACAGGCAAGTGCTACGACAGCAACAACCAGTTTATTGGCCCCTGCTGCAATGGGTACTGTGCTGCTACTCTCTGCAGGCCATGGATCAACCCTTCCGCCTAAAGTGGATGTGGCCAGGAGGAAGAATCGAGAAGGCGTTCTCGGGTTAGGATTGGTACAGATGTTCCCGGAGCAATGAGACTTTTCAAAGTCCAATGAGGACTGATCACTTTCCTTTCCATCTATTGTGGAGCAAAGTGAGTAGAGCATTATATTTATGTACTTAGGTATCTCATGATTAATTTACATTAATGACCTAATCCCGTGTCATCTCTTCATATTCCGGGAGGTCCCATCCCTTTACATCCTCCTTGAGGCTCCAACTCCCAATATTCAGCTTGAAGAAAGAGGCTATTCCCACGAGAAAGTTGATAACGGCAATGCCAAAGGACGTCGACATCCACCAGTCCAGACTTGAACTCTCCCCCACCCCTTTTTGTACGTGGGTCATGAAAGGCCGAAATTTGTCTTCGTAAGCCTTGAGCGCAGCCGCAATGTCGTCCTTGCTATGTTCCGTTTTGGTTCCGTCTCCACTGTCAGCTCGTCCACAGTGTTTCCCGATCTCACCAGCCAAGATATAGGCGCCCACCATAGCACTGGTGGTGCCCATCCCGGTCATCACCGACGGGCAATAACCTGCATCTCCGACTAGAGTTACACGGCCGCGCGACCAAGAGTCTAGCTTTACGAGACCGACGTACTCGCCATAGAAATTGTCGGTGTCTTCGAGCGACTCCAAGAGCTCATCCACCTTCCACCCGGCGCCTTTGAATACCTCTGCCAAGGCGTCCTTTTCTTCTTTGACACCTTCAAGACGAGCAGCCCTGAGGCGACCTGAATCAAGCTTGCAAGCGAGGTATATCTGTATCTCCTCCGTATTACTCCTTCGATACAACACCCACCGGTTTCCGGTAGCAAGGTAGAAAGTGCTCTTATACTCCTCTCCCTCGATAGCCGGCTTAGGGCTACTGAAGTATGCGATGTATTCGCCATCTCCAGAGGGATAAAAGGCATCCACGGCACCTGGTCCGAGCATCATCTTCCGAGTGCGCGATCCCACGCCATCGGCGCCGATGAGGAGATCATACAGGCCCGTTTTGCCGTCCGCAAATCTCACCTCTACCGCGCCATCCTTCTCCTCGAAGCCTTCGATTGATGTCCCAAAGACATAATTCACCCGATCCTTGGTGACATTATGCATAATACGACAAAGGTCGCCCCTCATGATCTCGTACTCGCTGGTGAAATTCTGGGTCCCTTTGCCAGATGTGTTGGCAGGGAAGTAGCCGCGCTGTCTGCCCGACTTGTCGACAATCTGGATACCCTGTTCTGGAGCCGCATTGGCTCTAAACGCCTCGTCGAGGCCCATTCGTTTTAAGACCTCAATCCCATGGCCGCGTAGATCGATTTGGAGTCCAGTGGTCCGTAGGCCGGGGAACCGTTCGACGACCGTGATATCATGGCCGAGCTTTGAGAGCCAGAAGGCAACTGAGTTTCCGCCAATCCCCCCACCGCAGACGAGGATCTTTATTCTTGCCATAATCTATAAGGTATTTCCGGGCGCTGAGGCTGTAATAAAAGCAAATAAAAAATATCTTTACAACATGCAGCTGTTTTATCTGACAGTTGAGTACGCTGGAACAACGGCCCTTATAACACAATGACAGGTCCGAACTACCCGACTTCAGGAATACAGCTGGCTTTTATTGGACTTTGTGAAACAGTAACACTGAGGAATCCTTTTATTTTTATTTTTATTGACCACTCCCATGCGTTTTGTAGAATTTGCCGTTATCCCCGTACCGAAATGATACATCGCGACGTAAGCTTGATTAAAACATCATAAGCCCCCACCACTTGCTGGGCCAACTAGCTACATAGATAGCTAAAGATTTAATTACAATCTTAATGCCTTGAGGCGCCCATACTGGTTGGGTAGTACACTAAAAACTACGGGGGTGAGGCATTGAGAACACAGGGGACGGATATAAGCGCTCGGCATATTCGCTTGGTGTCTCGGATTTAGCCACACTACCAAAAGACCGACGCTCTTTTAAACACCGGCCATGCCCCATTATCGGGAAATTCACGTTCGTCGCACAATTCGCCGCAAAAGCGCTATATTGCTACGAGTGAACTCAGTGTAAGGCTAGTATATTTGTTAATGTAACTAGATGCCGCTGTTGTTGAGGTATTTCGAAGTTCCAGCTAACAAAAGACCAGAACCTTAACTCCGCCATGTCGGAACCTCTTAGCCCCGCGGCATCGGTGAAAAGGCGAAGAAGGCCAGCTCTTTCATGTGAGCAATGCCGACGGCGGAAGGTCAAATGTGACCGTAATAAGCCCTGTGGTCAATGCTTGCAGGTGAAAGCAACTGCCTGTGCCTATGAGCCGAGTCGTGCAGCCGCTGTGTCTCGTCGCACACGCGACACTCCAGCTCCGGCTTCCTTTCCTGGGAAATCCTCCGCAGGAATCCCATCCCGAGTTCAGAGCACCCCGGGTAGCTTAAGCACGAACGTGACCTCCGTGGGGGTGTCACCCAGCTCTGCCTATCTCTCTAATGCCACCCTCCCTAGCTCATACAGCTCGTCGATTGTGGGATCGGCTGAATCCCATCAGGATGAAACACCCCGCAACAAAGACTTGCTTGATCGAATCCGAAAGCTGGAAGCAGAGTTGGCTATCTCGAAGTCAGAGAGAACGAATAATGTGCCATCTCCAATTCCAAGCGCAGCGCCCAAAAAGCTAAAGGCAACCGTATCGAAGACGCGATTTTTGGGGGGCAGTCACTGGATGTATTCGCATGGAGCTGTATGTGATAATTTTTGGTTGAGTTTAGTAGCTAAGCTAACCTTTGCAGTTTGACAGTGTATCTCATATGTTCGTTAAGACTACCAAACATGCCCCGGATAGGTCTGAAGAATCCTGGGGCATGTCCGAGGCAGTCGATAATATTAAGGGGATTATGGGCAAGTGCAAGGCACTCGCCAAAAGCATCAAGGCGATCCCATACTCTCAATGGCTCGCAGTAAGTTTCAGCCCCCATTTTCACTAGACTACATCGAGTGCCGCTCATACACCACCCGGGACTTAATGTATATCAACTTACACTTTATCTTCAGAATCCCAACTTCAGAGACGTTGTCCCCGAAAAGGGCCTCTCGGACCAGTTCGTAAATGCGTACTTCAGAACCTCTGAATCCATATATCGCATTCTTCACATCCCATCATTTCTGAAGGAATACGAACAGTATTGGGATCAGCCCGACGCGGCAAACCCCGCCTTCATTATCAAACTTTTGCTTGTCATGTCAATAGGGGCTTGCTTTTATCAGGGCCCTGACTCTGCACATTACCGAACAGAATCCAAGAAATGGATTTTTGCCGCATTGGCCTGGCTATCTTCACCTTTTGAGAAAGCTAAACTTCATATCTCCGCAATCCAAATCCAATGCCTATTAATTATAGCGCGCCAATATTGTTCGATATCTGGTGACATGGTCTGGATATCGGCCGGCACGGTCCTACGAACCGCGATGCAAATGGGTCTCCACCGCGACCCGGTAATTCTGCCAAAAATAAGTGTATTACAGGGAGAGATACGGAGAAGATTGTGGGCTACAATTATTGAGCTGAATATCCAATCAGCAATGGGCTCTGGAATGCCTATCTTGATCGTAAGTTAAGGAGCCCGAGGTGCATGATAGTGGCTAACATTTGACAGTCTGAGCAGGAGTGGGACACCGCTCCGCCAGCTAACATTGATGATGCTGATATCAACGAGGCTACAGTTGATCCCGTCACCCCTAAACCAAGTAGTGTCTTTACCGAAACATCTTTGCAGATTATGCTACTTCAATCCATTGGCCCCCGACTAGAGTTCATTCGATATTCGAATAATATCCAAAACGAAACTTCATACGACGACATCCTTCGAGTTGGAGCAGAGCTAATAAAAGTATGCCGAGATAATAAAGCTTTTATATTGAGAGTCAATCAGTTGCGGGAACCACAAGACAAGGTCACACAGTTTAACATCAACATGGCTGACTTTTCCATACGTCTCGTCTTGCTACTGCTCCATCGCCCTTTCGCAAGCAAAGGGATGAAAGATCCACGCTTCTACTATTCCAGGAAAATATGCCTGGAATCGGCTCTCACTATACTGAACTACCCGTCGTCAGAATACGCGCCGATAAATCAAGCGCCCGATAATATGCTTCGGGACGATTATACACAGTTCAAGGTTGTGAGTGGCAACTTTAAAAGCATCATCATATATATGGGCACGATAATATTCCATGAGGTTCACACACAACTAGAGGAAGAAGGTCCGGCAATCGCGAGAGAAACAAATGACAGCAGAGAGACTCTCAAGAAAAGCTTACGGGATTTACGGGATCTGGCCGAGGATCGCGTTAACATGGGAGAGAACAACATCATGATACGTTTGTTCCTTTCCATCACTCTGGCGCTTATAGGAGCCATAGAAGAAGGCAGAGATCCGGAACCGGCGGCCCTCGACGCTGCGAGGAAAAACTCGCAGTTCTGTTATGAGCTGATGAGTGCCAGAAATACAGCGGCCAGTGGTTCACTGCCCGTAGAAACCGGCGCTCCTGATATGCTTGCTGGGTTTGGAGGTCCTCTTGATTTTGGAATTGATTTCACTGTAGACGGTTTAGATGATCAGGAGTTTCAAAGGTCGTGGTTTCAGTTTGCCTGCAACGATGGCATGGTGTGGAATTGAATCTTGTAACTATATGCAGCTGCGATAAAGCAGAGTTATTGTATGAAACTACATGTATAATAGATAGCGAAAAAGATCCTCTCACTCAAGAGAATTGAGCATGATAATTGACCTTCCACTGGTTCCCGCTTGAAGGGTGTCGTTGAGGTAAAGTTGTCAGAGCCAATGCCACTAACACTTCCGGCTAAATACGAATACCTTCACTTGGCAACCCCGCGTCGCCCCGCAGTGTCCCACACTTCCCAAGGTATCAGTGGATTCACTTGCATGTGGCCGCTCGTCCTTCTCCAACAAACGGAGAATTATTAAAGCGCCTCTATGAGCGTACTTACGTAAGGTAAGCTATTTTGACAGCTGAGATAAAGGGCTGGGGTATATCATATCTGGAAAATGATAATATTGCCTTGCACCTGACACCAACAATCGCACAGAGGGTTGCTTCATCTCGCACCTTTTGAGGAGGAATTAACTCTACAGACCGACTAATTAATTAAAGGAAACTGCACCATGGCGGCAACTTTCAACAACCCAGTCATATCCGGCTTTAACCCAGATCCATCGGTCATTCGGATTGAGGATGATTATTTCCTGGTCACTTCCACCTTTGAATATTTCCCAGGACTACCAATTTATCACAGCAAAGACTTATTAAATTGGACTCTGATTGGCCATGGCTTGACCAGAAGCAGTCAACTGAATCTGAGGACCGTTGAGCCGTCTGGAGGAATCTGGGCGCCGACCATCAGGTACCACAAAGGAAGAGTATATCTGACGACTTGCAAATGGGACCGGTACAGGCCAAAAGATGACGTTCGTCTCTCTTCATATATCGGCACGGACATCGCGGCCGCTAATGAATCCGTGATTTAGGAGAGAATATTCCCGAGGGGTTTCTACATATCCACTGATAACATCTGGGATGACAAGTCCTGGTCCGATCCAGTGTATTTTGATAATCCAGGGTTTGATCAAGATGCAAGTCTTTTATCCCCCCATTCATGCCCCTGAGACTAATCTTTATAGTTGTTCTGGGATGACGATGACAAAGTGTACCTCTCCACCACCGTGCGCATTGCCAACAGGCCCATCGGCAGCAAGTTGAAGGACTTCGCCATCCACGTCTCTGAAATTGACCTCGCCTCAGGCCGGACCTTGACGGCGCCGAAGGTCATTAGAGCCAGTCCTCACGGAATTGCTGAGGGGTCTCACATTATCAAGCGCGGCAAGTATTATTATCTCTTCACAGCCGAAGGAGGAACCGAGGCCGGACACCAAGAGTGGGTGTTGAGAAGTGAGACAGGACCATTGGGGCCCTGGGAGCTTGGGCCAGTGAATCCGTTGTGGTATAACGGAACCGAAGAGGAGGTGCAGAGTACCGGGCACGCAGATGTGTTTGAAGATGCCAAGGGAGACTGGTGGGCCGTGTTCCTTGGTGTTAGGCCACGATTGCGTGAAAAGGAATGGCTCGAGTCCCCATTAGGTGTGTACCCCCAGTCACGGTGGATTCCGAGCAAATGCTTAACGCCTGTATTGTAGGAAGAGAAACGTTTCTGGTGAAGGTTATCTGGGAGAATGATTGGCCTATATTCAACGGTGGTAAGAATATCACGATTGCAACGGAAGGGAGGCATACGGGACAGATTGCTCCTGCGAAAGTATGGAATGCAGATCTTGACAAGCCAAGTCTTGAGCTGGGGTGGTACCAGAAGCGTACGTATCAAATCTTCATCGTTTCTTCAAAAGCCGGCTCCTAACTAAATATCCAGACACGCCATTGAAGCAGGAGTGGTCATTGTCAGAAAGGCCAGGCCACCTTCGTCTCTATGGCGGTTGCTATCCCCTCTCCAGCGCCGAGGCTCCAACCCTGCTTCTCAGGAAACAAACCACTTTCCAGCAGCGTTTCCAGGCTGTGCTAAACTTCCAGCCGAGCAAGGCAGGGTACGAAGCTGGCGTTGTGGTTTGGTACAGCTTGTTCTCTTATGCTAGCATTGGCGTAACTATTCCAACCGATGGACCGGATGCTGGAAAGAGAGTTTTAATATTGCGGTCTCCAACAGAGAAGATTGGTGAGATGAGTGTAAGTTGCCCCCATCGTCCAATATCAACGGCTGCTAAATCTGTGGTAGGAATCTACATATCCTCTTGGCTCAGAAGGAGAAGTAACGTTGGCTATCCAAGGAGATGGCATTGAATATACGTTAAGCTACAATGAAGAAGGGAAGGGCGACTCTACACCGCTAGCACCAGTTCAAAGCAAGCTATTGACTAGATCGCCGCCTATTGGGGGTGCCTTTACAGGTGTGATGTTCGGAGTCTACTCATTTGGCAAGATGGAACCCGTCTTAGATCCAGCGGATTTTTCCAAGATATCATTAGAGACGATTTGATATTATTAGACAAGGATAGCTTGTCGTTTAGAATGCGTATTTAGATTGGATGTATGCGTATTTTCTAGCCTTTGTATTTCTTAAAAGGCAACGGCGATTCGTCAACATGTCTGTGTCCTCCAATATCATCAAAGGTCATGCGAGTATCGGACCTGTTGTAAGGCCCAAAGGCAACGGCAGCTCCTCGTCGTATCTTCGTCCTCCAATACTACCAAAGTTCATGCGAGTTCCGGGAGCTTCAGTAAGGCTCTGTGAAGACTCGGTCCATAAATAATCATGCAACGGGCAATGTGGGATGTTAGGCCTGGACTTAAGTACCAAGTGTGTCGACCTCTCTCCTCACAAAAGCATATCCCAACTCCACGTTTATTAAGCAAGTATGTGGCGATGCTACGGGACTCATAGTTGACGAAGTATATCGGTATCGCTATTCGGGCAGGCTCCGCTGCATCAAAGCAGTAGTTAACGTCAACACTGACAGAAGTCGTGGCGTCAGGATTGCGACTCTTCTCGAAGTCTAACAGATATCGAGTGTGACGAGCGTGACGAGCGTCCTCCTTGTTACAAGGGCTGCCTCGGTTCCACTTCGTTTCTATGCTATCGTCAGAAAACAGAGGCCGCATGCCCCTGTCAAGAAAGACATAATGCCATATTTCGTATCGTATCTCAGGAGGGAGGTATGAGAACTGAGGAAAGGTGTTCGGGCCAGATGTTTCCGTAGTATCTGGCGACATAATAACTGTAGTCTTAGATGGCAGGACCAAGGTATGAGGTCTTCAACTGTGATGGGTCCAGCTTCCTACCCCGTAACTATTGATGCTGAGATGAATCCAGCTGCCGGTCCCATAGCTATTTATTGACGTTGAAATAACATACGATTTATGTTAGTTGGGTATCCTGATGTTGACGTTGTGTGGTGCCATTTCCATCTCTCTGCAACATCCAATCCAGCCTTACCCTATTTACTATTCTGCACTTGTCAACGTTGTTATATCTGGCTTTCATTCCTTTTTTACTCGTCGCGCCCTCTCTTGCTACCGCCGACGCAGACCTCTCTCAGCATCACGCCATCACCATCTCTCCGCTGCCCTACCTCCTAGCCCCGCGGGCGGCCGCGCAAATGGGTGCTTCAATTCCATGCCGAACTCAGGCCAAGAAGAAGTGTTGCTGCATCCAGGCATTGGATTATGTAGTAGTTGTCGACGGAGTTGCGTAGCTGGTTGCAGAAAGGGGGGTGAAGCGGGTGCTAGAGAAACGGGCCGTGGCTGGAAAGGACGGTACGATGCACCGCGGAGGGATTTGAGTAGGAAGAGGGTCTATTATCAGATATATTCCTGATATATCAACTCACTCTTGAGACAATCAAACACCTGTTCCTATTCAGCTGTATCATGACTACACACTTCACAGCGAGTTTGGTTCTCCTAGCACCTGTAGTAACCATGGTTCCATCTCATGCTAAAGTCAAAAATTACAATCTTCCGTTGTCTCGTCACAATGGCATCATCATCCCCGGAACCCCAGAAACCCCAGACCTCGGAACCCCAGAACCCTTCGTAACCCCACGGGTGCACTAAACAGACAGCACGAACCAAATAAGGCACAGCGAATAATTTTTAATCATAATATTCTAGATCTAAGAGGATCTAAAGATGGAAAAATATGCAAGATGTCCTGTAACCCAAAAACTCCAGCCCAGGATATCCAAACGAAACTATGCAGTACACTCCCAGTAAAGGTTACAACAATGCTGTTAAAACCCTATACATCGTAGTAATACAACGCCTGTATCATGCAGACATAAAGTCTATTCATCAGTTGTACAAGCTTCTATCCCCACGTAACACACAACACCATCTATTGCTGAAGGTGTGCAGGCATGTCGTTCGCCGGCAGGGGATGTTGAGGCAGCGAATCCTCGCCACCAACCTTATTCCCCAGCACGCCGTTGCCCTCAACCTGCTGCGCATTCGCCTCCTCATCGCGGTTGCGCTTCTCGACCTTGCGTCCGCCGCGCGCAAGGTGCATGTTATCGCTGCCCGCGAGCTCGCGCTCGATCATCTCGCTCGTCCACTTGCTCGACTTGAGCGGTGGGACGTGGATGAGGTACATGGTGTCGACCTCCTCGATGGTGCGGGTAGCGGACTCGATGAGGAAGAAGTAGACGATGGCTACACCGACCAAGTTGCAGCCGGCGAAGACGTAGCCGTAGCTGAAGTCGATGGAGCCGGTGATGAAGGGGGAGAAGAATCCAAGGAGGAAGTTCCAGATCCAGTTGGAGGCCGTGGCGAGGGCCATGGCGTTGGCACGGTAGCGGTAGGGGAACATCTCGGAGTTGACGGCCCAGATCATGGGACCCCAAGTGGATGCGAAGCCGCAGATGAACAAGCATGCGAAGACGATCAGGACGGTTCCGAAGGTCTTCGCATCATTGCTACCTTCCATTGCAGGCTGGAACTTGAAGTGTCCGATGGAGGCGAATACCATGAAGCACATGAACATCCACAAGCCACCAGTGATAAGACACTTGCGACGTCCAAAGTGCTCAACAAAGTAGAGACCGAAGAATGTAGCTCCGACATTGACACCACCCAGGATCATGGCAGTGACGAAAGAGTTGGAAAGTCCGACACCAGCAAAGATAGTGGTGCCGTAGTAGAAGAAGTAGTTGGCACCGGTCAATTGCTGGAACATCTGCAGAGCCATGGCGAGCACAGTACGGTATCCCATACGAGGACCGGTGAAGACTTCGTACCAGGCGTGCGATCCCTGAGATGCGCGGATGTTGGCGTTAATCTCGGCAGTCTCGAGGGCGATGGCGCGGTGGTTGACGGGAACACCGTAGAACTTCTGCATCGTGTTGAAGGCGCGCTTGTGCTGGCCCTTTTTGATGTCGTAACGGGGAGACTCAGGCAGCATGAACATGCCAATGCAGAGGATGAGAGCCCAGAGGTATCCAATGGCCATAGGAATACGGTAAGAACCAGTATCCTTGCGAGACTCAGTGCCGAAATTGATACAGTTGGATGTAAAGATTCCGATGGTGATGAACAATTGGTAGGAGCAGACGACAGCTCCACGAACCTGCTTGGGAGTCGACTCGGACATGTAGAGTGGGACGAGGACGGACAAAGAACCGACACCAAGACCAGCAACCCATCTGCCCATCGCAACACCAACCCATTGTCTCTCGGCGACAGCAATCTGGATGGTAACGCCAATGCAGAAGATGAGACACCACCAAGGGATTGAGCCTCGGCGTCCAATTCTATCTGCGAGCGGTGCCGCAAGCAGGGCTCCGATGGCAGTTCCGATACTGAGAAGAGCGACAATGAGACCCGATCGCACATTCGAGAAAAAGAGCTTTCCGTCACTGTTTGTCTCTCCGAAGCGCTCCAAGAAGACCTGCATCTCGAGGAATCCGGAGATTTGTCCCGTATCGTAACCGAAAATGAAACCACCCATCGCAGCAATGACAGCCATTATCGCAGTCCTGAAGGTCACGCGTGGGACCTTGCCATCGTCGAGATTCGGGTTGTTCAAGATGGTCTCAGTGTCGTCTGTGTTTGTATCGAAGCCGACATTGCCAACACCGTTCTCCGTCTCTTTGATACCTGGTTCCGAGGACGTCCTTACGGACGTGTCGAGCCCATTGCTCGACGCCTTATGGCCCTTCACTTTGTCGAGGAGGCCCATGATGAAGGGTTTCCGACACAAGATTTGTTTTCGTTAGTATTGTGTGAAATAAAAATTGGTTGGAAGAATAATTTGGGGGCTTAGAGGGAAGGTATAAGAAGTCATGGGGGAGAGTGGGACGAGACAGATTTTCGTTTTTAAATGGAGATGGCGGATGGAGCGGGTTCAGGTGGGGGATATCTGAAAAAGTGAGAACTCAGTGGGTATGACATCATGCGAGACCCAGACCACGCTCGGCTCGGCGTAAACGTGCAACGCGGCAACCCATTGGGTCGGCAGCACCGCTTAGTCAGCTGAACCTGCTATTGTAAAGCGTCGGTGGCGCATGGCACAGGGTGGCACGGGGTGCATGGTAGTGGCATTGGTACCAATGTAGTACCAATAGTAGTAGAAACTTCCACCATAACCTGTACTTTGGGATATACGACGTCAGTGGCCGTCAGAGCGGCAGAGGCTGAAAGCATCATGACGGCTCGAGGCTGAGTCCGAGGGGGTTGGTTGGGTTGAACCTGAGTTTGGACCTGGGGATGGCGCGGGGTGGTGAGAACATGGAGATCGAGGAGAAGTTGGAGATTGCTGGGGATGTTGGGGAGATGGTGTGGAGAGGGATTTCTGGACTCGACTTTTTCGGAGATTCGGCGAGTTGAGTTGGAGAAACAGTTGGAGTAAGGGGAGTAAGAGATGGGGATGGGCGGCGAGTCTCCATATATCCCCATTTAAGACCCATAAACCACGGAGAATCTCAGTGTGTCTCGGCGGCATTGTGGTTCACCACTCCACCGCCCTGCGCCGACAGTCCGGCCGAGGAATTGGCGGCACTTGACTCGGGTGAATCACGTGACCATCCAATAATCCACGATAATTCGTTTGTTTGTTTGCAGCCAAGGCCGCGCGACTCTTGCAAAACAGAATACGAGAAAATGTGCAAACGGGACACGACTGAACTTGCGAATTTGAGACCACAACGAGAAAAGAAAAATTGTCCGCCAATTACCTAAGACATTTTTCAATTATCCAGTTTCACCACTTGGCAGGGCAAAGATATTTGTCCGTCGGGAGGAATCATCGGGAGTATACTCGCATATCTCTCGCTCAACCTCAGACAGTGATGCAGTCACGTGAAACTTGCATTTATCCAGACATCGCAGGAGTAGTTTTTGAATAACCACCAATTACCGTGCATATAGAGTGTTTACGGTTTGATATAACCCGATCACCTCATGCATAATCACGATCGAGTCCATTTACCCGCTTCTAGAATATCAATTGCCCGCCTTTGTAATCTGTTTGGTGCATATCATGTTTACTTATCAGTACGATCCCAGCAACACGTGATAATTGTATTTATCCTATTCGCCTCCAAGCCCACTTGATATATTTTATACGTCACGTGACATTATATTGATCCGGAGGCTCCGAGACACCCCACGTGAACCCCCCACTCCCGTTTCTGTCGAGCACGTGTTCTCAAGCACCTAAACTCCACCTCGGTCCCCACTGTCCCTTCTGTCCCTTCTGTCCCTTCTGTCCCAACTACTGCTATTTCTGCTACTGTATGTATGCGGACTTGCGGATTACTCTGTACATACGAACCACGTGATTTCGCTAATTACCCGCGCCTACGACCCTTGACACCCGCCTACCGCTTAAACTCTTGTTACAACCACTATGTACTCTATACATAGCCATTATATACAGTCGAGAACTTCTCCCTTATATCCTCTATAGCCTCCATCTCTTCCTCGTAACCCCCAAAACTTCCTCTATATTCTTTCAATCGTTCTATCTTCATCTTCTAAACTCCCCTTTCCCCTCCCACCTTAAATCTTATCCTATCTATATCTCCTCGGAATCTCCTCGTACCTTCCTTGGTATCTCCAATTAGCGCTGCTCTCATTGGAGGAATATTGATACAGCGACACCTACTAGCCGCAACCCCATAGTCTTGCCCCCTCTCAGATCCCCGGACTTTTCAGCTTGCGACTTTCCGTCCGCTCCTCACTCGCTGTTTCCAAGACCAACTTTGTCTATTTGCCGATACTCTGGATAAGGGAAACTCGGGAATCTCTCCTCAGATGGACAGTCTCCCACCAACTATACCGAGTCTTGCAAGGCGTCCGGCAAAATTCCTCTACTTCCTCCCTGTCTTGGCCTGCGTCCATTGAGATAAGCCGTGATTACCAGCACACGCGCAGCTAGTCCCACGAAAAGGCATCAGCCTGAGTCTCCATCTAGATCATGCGCCAGAACGTTGCGCATCTTCAACTTTCTAGAGTTCGCATCGGATAATTCCTCCCCCAAACCTTCTCGGTGGTGTCCGCAACTGTAACACTACAAACTCTAAAAACCGCTACAGGCCAGCAGTCCATTGGCCCCCGACCAAACCCGGCTAAATTCCCAGGAGGAACTTGGAGCGGCGATTGCAATGCTCGATTTTGCCGTGCGAATCCCAAAATAACCTCTCGACACTCTTCTGACGGCGTGTCACCTCCCGCTGCTAATACATGGCCAGCGTCTTGGGGACGTCAACAGATCTCCAACCCACTCCCATGGCGACGAAGCCGCTCCAGGCAGTCGTGCTACCGACACCGGTGCCTCCCGCCATCGCAAATGGAGTCGCCAACGGAGAGAAGGCGGGAGGAGGCGATACCAGGACCGTGATAATCGTGCATGGCCAGGGACAGGAAGGCATCGTGTCCGTCTTCGCCGACGTCCTCGGGAAGCCGTTCAGGCTCGCGACCAGCTTCAGGTCGGTCGCGGACGCGGGGCAGGGCACAGTGATCGGACTGAGAGCTGATGACGCAAAGGTGGACATACATGAGAGGGATAGAGGCAGGATTGTGGCAATACATACGCACTGCGTGAATCTGGGGATGCCCCCTGATTTGGAGCTGTCTAGGGAATGCGACTACGAGTTTCTATACACGGAGAAGCCGTTTTTCAGGAGAGACCTGTCACGCTTCATCTCGTTCACACTTGGCCAGATCAACCACCACGAGGCGCTTATTACGAAACCTAGAACATATTTTATCTCGACGACCTTCCCTGACGTGCGGACGGCGCTGCCGAATCTCGACATCCTCACCGTGGGATCCGACGCCGTCGAATTACGTGTAGATCTATTGAAGGAGCCATTGGCAGACGGGACGTTCAGCTCGGTGCCGAGCATCAGCTATGTGGGAGAACAGGTCATGCTACTGAGGCAGCGTACAGAGCTACCCATAATATTCACGACGAGGTGTACAAAAGAGAATGGCAAGTTCCCCATGGAGAATCCGCAGCTGTTTTACGAGTACCTTTACCGAGCCGTGCAGTGGGGCGTCGAGTATATCGACGTCGAGATCTGGCTGCCGGAGGAAATCCGACGGAGCTTATATGAGAAGCGTGGGAACAGCAAGATCATCAGCGCCTTCCACGACTTCTCAGGTGCCTTCCGCTGGCCGTCGGAACGAGCCCAGGAGATTTTCCGGGACAGCAGGCGATACGGTGACATCGTGAAGATGATAACCGTTATCAACGACGTGTCGGAGAACTATGAGCTCGAGTACTTCCGCTCCCAGATCCGTGCCAACAACCCCTCCGGCCCGGCCCTCTCGGCCGTCAACATGGGCCGCCTCGGCCAGATCTCACGTGCCTTCAATACCGTCTTCTCACCTATCACGCACCCCCTCCTCCCTATCGTCGCGGCCCCTGGCCAAATGTCCGCCGCCGAGATCAACGGCGCCCTCGCCACCATGTCTCAGCTCCCCCGCAAGACAATCTTCGCCATCACCTCGCGCCCCAGCGCCCAAACCGCCTTCTTCGAGAAATGTTTCAACGAACTCGGGCTCACGCACCGCCTCTCAGCCGTCGACCGCGGACCAAAGGGTAACATCGAGTCCTTCTGCTCGCAACCCGACTTCGGCGGCGCGTACCTCAACCCCCCCATCGCAGCCGCACAGGCCTACATCCCGCAGCTCTCCGACGCCGCCCGCGCCATCGGCGCAATCGACACCATCACGGCGCACGCCACGGCCGCCGGCTCCCAACTCATCGGTGACAACGCAATGTGGAAGGGCATCCGCGCGACGCTGACGCGGGACTTCGCACCAGCCGCGTACCGCGGGCGCGCAGCCATAGTAGTCGCCTCCTCCGCGGACGATGCCTCGACGGCGGTGTTCGCGCTGCGCTCGCTCAACGTCGGGACGATCTATACGGTCGGTTTCCGAGCTGGGGAGAGCGCGCCGGGTGCCGCGGGGCTGTGGCAGGGCAGCGAGGCGTTCACGGGCGTGGAGAGCGTGCAGCGCGTTGAGATGCCCGTTGTTGTCGTGTCTGCGCTGCCGCCGTCTCGGAGCCACCTCGTGCAGCCCTTGCTTCGGCATTTTGGGGCGTGGCCGGGCGCGCGGCGTGCGGCGGGCAAGGCGGCGGAGAGCGGGAGTGGAAGGATCTTTGTGGATTTGGCGAGTGGGCCGAGGAAGGGGGATCCGAGGGTTGTGGCGGAGGCGTGTGGGTGGACTTGTTATGGGGTTGCGGATACGGGGGCGTTTGCGACGGTGGAGGTGTTGAGGTTGTTGGTTGGGCAGAATGTGCCGTATAGCTTTGTGAGGTTGGCGAGTGGGCGGAGCTTGTCGTAGGGGCGTCGGATTGTTGAGGGGGGGAGGGGAAGGGGATTACAGTATGTCACCAATACGCGCGCGCGCGGGACTGGAGGGTGGTGGATGGGGGGGGTAAAGGGAGAACGGGTGGGTGGACGTGGTCTACGTATCCAAACATACCTCGGCGTTCTTGCACCCCGCCTTCCCCGCCCTTGACTGCCGCCAAACCACACCGGCCGCCGTGAGCGTGGTATCCCGGCGGCCCGGGCGACGTCGTCGCACCATCCATATCCTTCTCCTGTCCGTATTTGTTTTGTTGTTTTGTCTATGTTCGGTTTGGGGGCGGCGGGTTGGGGGGATCATTTAGATGTGTGGTGCGGTATATCGATTTGGTGGGTGTGCGATTTATCTAGATAATAAGATTTTTCTTGCCGCCCTGTTGGCCTGTTGGTCTGTTGGCTGTCCTGTGTGTGTTTGTCGAGGAGAAGCAGAAGGGATTGGAGGGAAGCCTTGGGTATATCATGTCGAACCATCGTGGCTTGTCTTGTTGTTGTGGTTCGAGTTTCTCTGCTTTGTTCCTGCGTCTCTGTCAGTTGCGGTGAGTCTGCTTTACTTACCTTTCTCATCTCTCCCAGTCTTTCGCTTCTCTTCAGCTCTCCTCGCCCCTATCCTCGCCATCAACAGGCTTGCGTGCTCCCTACCGCCCATCCTCACCTCACCCCACCTCACACATCCCCGTCCAGCTTTCGCCGGCGATCCCTTCCCTCTCCGCCCAGCACAGCACCGCAGTGAACGCCTCCTTCACCGCAGCTGCCCGAGACAACGCTCGCCCGGCGGTCAGCCATTCAGCCTACACGCCACGGCGGCGCCACAGGCACAGCTTGAGAGAATTTCACATCACCAAAGTGGCAGAGCGATACGTCCAAACCCCCGCACGGAGCGCACCCAACTCCTCCAGCCAGCTAACCACCGACACCTCCGCGGGCAACCACGGCCCTGACTCGCACACGCACCTCGTCCCATCCACCCCGGTGCATTATCGGGCCAGGAACCGCGGTAGAACATTCTCCCCCTTCCATCTCCCCTTTCTCCCTCCCTCACCATCCCAGCCCCGCCGCCGTACCTTACTCTCTCCCCTCCCCACCACGCACCCTCCAAGCCAAACGCGGCCCAGCGCGGCCCGGCATACACCCGCACGTGGTGTGCGATCGGCGCGCTCGCCGGGAGGGGATAGATTAAAACGCGCCAGGGTATTTATTCGAGAAGGGCGAGGGAAGGGACGGGGGGGGGAGAGGATGTGGGGAGGTACTTTGATGGTCGATGTGGTGGTGGTCGAGACTAGATCTTCGTTGCGTGACTACTGGCTTGAAGGGAGATGTCTCCGCTGCTCGCTGGGGGGGAGTGGGTAGTATGGATTGGATATCTGATCTTGGCCACGACGCAATCTAATCTATCCAAAAACGTCGCGCCCGCCGGGTGGCAGGCATGCAAAGCCTCATCACGAGTGTCCTACAGTAGCAGTATGTGCTGTATGTACCCCAGATCGGCAGAGGCGACTGCAGTGTGCAGTTTCTATCCGATATACGACGACGCACTCACTCACGTAGCAAACCCCGATCATCACGCAGCACACACGGTAAAGAGTACCCTTCGTACCGTACCCGTTCGCCCTCAGGTAGGCCCTCGTACTCGCACTCTCAGCCCCGTACTCGCACCCAGCGCACTCCGAGCGACAACGCCACGCGCACACACCCCCGGCCTGGCAGCGGCCTTGCATTCACCCGCCGCCCGAGGTGACAGGGGTCCACCATCTCTGTCTCCGGACCCGTGTCCCGCTGGCTGGCTGATTCATGTGAAATTCCCAAACCGTTCGTGCCATAGTATCAGCTCCCTAGCGGGACCTAAAACGTTCATGCTGCCGTTCGTGATGCGATTTAGACACAGAGAGATGACTTGCATTGCCGTTTAAGTTACGGTGTGCGTATTAATGGGGGGAGGTAATATATTTGGGATGCGTGGGCGGGAGGGATGGGAGGGGTGCTGAGGACCGAGACGCTCCGGAATAAGATGGAGGGCTGGGGGTGCTATGCTGTACTATGTAGTGCAGTGCCGGTTCTGTGGGTCCCGGAGGGGCTGATGGGTAGGGGTGGGCGCGTGGATTGAAGGAGAGCGGGTAAGGGGAAGAGGAAGGGGGAGCACATGTGAGTGAAAGTGAGGTTTGTGATGTTGTGTTGCGTTACATGCTATGCGCCTCTTAAGAGTCTGCCATAATGAGAGAGGGCTAGGTTAGTTAGTGTGAAGGGTTCCGACTATCAACGCCATGCCAACCTCACACGAGGCCCGAGTACAGTGGACCAGCAGACCGGCTAGCCATACAGTATCGTACCATAAACCAAAAACCACTCACTCAACTCCACTATCCACCGTCTTACCGTCTGTGCCTGTGTCTGTGAGCAATACAAGGCCAGACGCCCAGCTAAGGCGCGCCGCCAACGGCCGACTCGACGCGCGGTACTCGCACGGTACTCGTGCCACCAGTCGCGCCAAGGAGGACCATTCTGAGCTGGCGCGGCGGTGTTCGGTGGATGGCCAGGACGATGGAGAGGGGAGTAAGATGAGGGTTCGCGCGGGGATACACCGAGGTGGCGTATTGGGGCTGCATGTAGAGTGTTCTTTCTGGTGGTCTTTTCTGGTCTTCCCGAGTTATGAAGAGGGTTGCATTGGGTTGGGTTTTGTTAGGGGGTGTGCTAGATTGTTATAATTGTTATGCTCACATATACTAGAACCGCAGCGTTGATGAGTATCGCGATAACCACATCTACGGCTGAAACTCGGCCCTCTCTCCCTTTGGTGCACAGGCGCACGGTAAGAGAGCCGATGAGAACCCCCGTATAGTATAATTGATTGCCGTATAGTACCGGCGTATCGTAACGGCTCGCTCGGGCTATTGATTGGGAGTAGCGGAGGGTGAGGCTCCATGGTGTTGGTGTGTGTGGTGCTGCAGGGCTGGCTGGGCTTGTTTACGGGGGGGTTGTGGGGAGTTTGTGGAGAGCTAAGGGATAGCAGGGAAGGGCTAAGACATCCATCCCTCCCCAAACATTGTGCAGGACCCAAAAGTTGTGCAGGGCAGGGAAGATCGCACGTGGCTAGGAGGTGGTGTGGTGATACAGTTCCGTATATAGATGGTTTGCGTATATAGGAGGGGGCAGCGGGAGGGAGAGACGGGATTGGAAGAGGAAGAGATGAAGGAAGGGTGAGAGGAGGAGTGAGGTGGGTGTAGGTGACGTGTGTAAGTGTTTACACTAAAGAGGTCGAGGGTTGTCGCTCACTTTATACCTAAGTGTATAGCAAAGCAGGAAGATGTAGGTACTTGTGTTAGTATGCTTCTATTAGGGAAAGAGCGCTCTATCTAACCTGTTTTCCGATCTTTCCTTCTTTCCTATTTTTACTCCTTTCCTCCTTTCCTCCTTTCCCTGTGTCCTTCGTTCCTTCCTTCTGTCCTTCTGTCCTTCTATAGCTTCTATGCTGTACATAAACTCGCAACTTAGTCCCAAGTAGGAGCGGCTCGGGGTATCTACGGCGGGCAACCGGGGCATCAACCACGTGAAGATGTCAGACACCTGTCTCTCTAAACCCCTCTAGCCCTGCCTCTAGCCCTGTCTTGTTCCTGCCCCTCTCGTCTCCCCCACCACTGAACACCCTTTACCACCCTTTGCAACTCTTTACAACCCCTACACCTCCACCCACACTCCTCCAATCCCCCACCGGAGTCTCTTTGACTCGAACTTCTTTTCCAGCGCATCTGGTCTCGGGGCACTACCGCTGACACGACGATCACTACAGGTACTGCTACTTCTACAGCAACGCTGGGGATAGCTGCTATGTACTGTCAGGGTATTTTATGCACTAGAGTGCTGTAAACGCTCTTGTTGCTAGATGAGGCTGTAAATCTGCTGCGCTCGTACACAGCACTATTCTCTACTCCTACGACTAACTCTAGTCCTACTGCGCACTATAGTATAGTATATACTCGGCTTACTCGGCTACTATGCCTCACTGAACGCCACCTCCTCACCACTTCCAGGTACCTGCCCACAACTTCCTCCTCCCACCCCTCTCTCTTCCCCAGTGTACCCCTACTTGGCTCTTCCTCTTCCCCGTCTTTTCTCCCTCTTCAGACCGTCCTAGCAGGGTTCCCCCCCTTACAATCCCCTACCGCCCCTCACTGTAGTCCCCATTTTAGAGTGCCAGATACACTACGATAGCGCTCTAGCTGACCCGTCTACCGTGGAAGCGCTCATCGCAACCAAGCATCAATCAAACACCCAGCCGTGCGTTGCTTGGACTTCGGAGTATAAATTTATGAAGATACATGGGAATACATGCTTGCCGTTAGTCCCTCTGCTCGACTACCGTGCGTCTAACTACGCATCTAAGTATCTAGTGCGGCTTTCTAAGTACTCTACACTAATCTACACTAATCTGCCCTGCTCGACCCTGCTATCCCTACTAACAGCAACTTAGAACCTCAACCAAGCTGTCGCTGTCGTCACGCATTGTTCTAACCTTCTAAACTATCTAACCATTCTGATATTTCTAAGTGACCCTTCTAACTCTTCTAACCCCCTTCCTCTTTCCCTACCCCTTCCCCCTCCCCCTTCAACTTCTCCACGCCTCCACTCCACCACCTCCACACTTTTCATAACCCCACACTCCATAAATCCACGCTACTCCATGCATACATAGTGTACACCACTTACTGTACTTACCGTACTAATCACTCCGTACATACACCACCAACCATCCACCCCTTCCTATCCTCATTCCTCGCCTCGGCCCCAAAATCCACAATTCCCCATCACTTACTCTCATCCCCATCCCAAACATCACCACCACCTCATATTCTCCGCAACATCTCGCCGTCCGGAGAAATTTCCTCTCCCTCCATTCCATCCACAGCATGCTCCACGCCCACCTCACCGCACTCACCGCATGACGTAGAAAGAATTTCCGTCGCGCCGTCCCACGAATCCCGCGCCCGGCCATTGGCGCGTCACAGAAGCTCCAAGCAGCCCCAGGCGCTGCTGCTGCTGCCGCTGCCGCTGGACGATGAGAATGGCGACCTCCGCCTTTAGGCCCGCTGTGGGAATCGAGCGTCTCCCGGTCTCGGCTGCCGCCAGGAGACTGAGCAATGAGCCCCGCGAGAGTATGAATTGCAAGAGCTGTCGCAAGAGGAAGGTGAGTGCATGGCTGCGAGCTCCGCGAGGCCACGACCACGATAATCCAGTTTCCCGCGTGCTAATCCGAGTCCTGTAGATCAAGTGCAACCGGCTGCGGCCGACTTGTGAGGCCTGCCAGGTCTTCCAGTGTCCCTGTGTATATGGTGAGAAATTCCTCCGCATGTGCAAGCTGCATGGCATATTGTCTCAGACAGGGCCTGCAGCTGCCATGATAAGACTCCGCTTGGCTGCACTGTGCTGACAGTCTCCTCGCAGACGCCGTGCCAAAAAAGCGTGGCCCAAAGACAGATGTCCTCGAGGCGCTGCTCAAGCGCGTCGACGGCCTCGAGCGCCGCCTTAAAGACGAGAAACAACTAAACGGCTCCAAGGACTCGCCCAGCGACCCTCCCTCGGTCCCGCCCGACACCTCTTCATCAACTGGCACCGACACCTTCCCTGAACATGCCCAGCAGCGCCCCAACCTTAAGACTGAAAACATTCCGGAGCCCACCACCGAGAGCGCCATCTATACGCCCACCCCGAGCGTGCAGAGCCCCGCAGTCGCCGACGATGTCCTCCTAGACGCCTACTTCGGACGAGCGCACGGCAAGCCCTACTTCATCCTCGACGAAGGCGTGATCCGCTCACGCGCGCAGTCGGGCACCGCCCCGAACGGACTTCTCTTAGCACTCTATGCTGTAGGCGCAAGATATGCCGTGCACCCGAACGGGTATCACGCGGCGGTGCGGCTGAGCGAGGAGTATGCGGCGCGGGCGCGCGCCGAGGTCAACATCGATGAGCCGAGCATCGAAACACTGCAGTCGCTATTACTGCTATCATTGTCCTATATTGCGCTAGGGAATGGGAAGAAGGCGTATATGCTGCTTGGTGAGTCGGGCCGGATGTCTTGGCGTGGAGCTTTGCTGACGTATACTAGGTGCTGGACTCGGAATGGCCATGGCCCTCGAACTACACCGCGAGGCGGACCCGCGGCTGAAATTGTCGTCGGGCGAGCGCAGCCTAAGGCGGCGCCTGTTCTGGTCATGCTATCTGATGGACCGGTTCGCGTCGTGTGGATCGAAACGCCCCTCTATGATCCCGGATAGCGCGCTCATCCTACGCCTTCCATCGTGGTCGCCGAACCCACAATCCGCGCCCGTCGAGGGTGAGTTCTTCCAGGACGGGAGTAACCTACAGTACCATGCTGGCAGCGGCAAGACGTCGCAGGGCGGCACGGGGCTGCTCATCGATATCGTTCGGATCCTAGGAAACACGTCGCGCTACCTCGCCGCGGGCGGCGTCAAGGGCGACAGCCACTTTCCCTGGCATAGTCTCTCGAACCTCTCCAAGATCCGACAGGACCTCGATATCTGGGCCTCTGGCACGGCAGACGTCTTCGCTTCCACAACACCCCTCTTCCACCAACCCGACAGCACCATCCTCATCCTAGCCAAGCTCATCTACCACCTCATCCACGTCCTCATCTACCGCCCCTTCCTACCCATCGACCTCGCCGAGCTAGCCGGCACAGGCCAACACCAAAGCTGGCAGATAGAAGCCACGAACCTCTGCTTCCTTCACGCCAACGCCATCGCCGAGCTCGTCGAACTAGGCCGACAAGCAGGCTCAACCGAATGGCCCGCCTTCGTAGGCTACTGCGTCTGCAGCGCCGGCACGGTGCACGTCCACGGCGCACACTACAAAACCTCTCACAGCGACGAAGTCTTCTCCTCCTCCCCTGACCTCCTCTCGCGCTCCATGCACCAGCTCTCCAAACTGCGCTACACCTGGGCCCTCGTCCAGCACCAGCGCGACACCCTGCAAGCCCTGTACGCCGCGCACGCGGAGCTGCTCAAGAACCTCGCCGCATCGCCCATGCGCTACTCCCCCGTCTTCCACCTCGAGGACTTCTTCGACCGCTACGCCGCGCTCGGTGCCTCGTTTGACGGCGCGCATGTGTCGTTTGCTGAGGTCGCGCTACGGCATCCGGCTGACGACGAGTACCGCGCACACAACCTCCACGCACACACCTCACAAGCAACCTCCTCACACTTCCCCGACTACCCACCCTCGTCCGCGACGACAGGAAAGAGGAAGCGCGAGGCGGGTGACTCGGAGCTACCCACTCGACTCCACGACTCCGCCACAGCAGGCGCCCCAAGCGGGACGAACAACCCCAATCCCACCTCCGCAACCGCCGACACATTCCCACACCTCGACTTCTCCAACCCCTCCTCTTTCCCTATCGCCGCCGGCAACGGGGCAGGAGGCACATCAGCACCGCGGCACCCGAGGACGTCAATGTCCCTCGGTGCCGGGGCGGCGTATCCGGAGCACCTCCGCAACGGGAATGGCAACGGTGGCGGTCAGTTCGGCGGCGGGATGGGGATGTACGCGCCGCTTTCGACGCCGCCTCCGGGGGCTGGAGGGGACCTATACGCCCACCACGGCATTAATGGATCGATACCCCAGGGCCCGACGAACCCCAACGCACAGAGTCCGCACGCGTATGATGCGCAGACGCCGTCCGCGGGGAGCGGGTGCGGAGTTGCTGGCGGCATTGGAGGGGGCGCTGGGGGGTGTGGACCTAAT